>OOFG01094228.1:0-11242 GCA_900323295.1 Molva molva | reverse complement strand
GATGAGAAAGAGGAGGAGAAACAGGAGGAGGGAACCAGGATGGGAAACAAGTTGAGAAACAGGAGGAGAAACAGGAGGGGAAACAAGTTGAGAAACAGGAGGAGAAACAGGAGGTGAAACGGGAGGGGAAACAAGTTGAGAAAGAGGAGGAGAAACAGGAGGAGAACCAGGAGGGGAAACAAGTTGAGAAACAGGAGGAGAAACAGGAGGTGAAACGGGAGGGGAAACAAGTTGAGAAAGAGGAGGAGAAACAGGAGGAGAACCAGGAGGGGAAACAAGTTGAGAAACAGGAGGAGAACCAGGAGGGGAAACAAGTTGAGAAACAGGAGGGGAAACAGGTTGGGAAACAGGTTGAGAAACAAGTTGGGAAAAAGGAGAAGAGAGCTGGAGTAAGAAACATATCCCTTCCCCCCAGCCACGGAAGACATTTCCATCACATTTCCATCAGTCATTTAGAAGATGCTTTTAGTCAAAGCGGCTTACAAGTGAGGCAACAATGAAATAAAAAGGTTTGGTGTATTTACACAACCCCATCAAACACCAACGTCATTCACAGTGCTTTACATAAGGCAGGATACAATATAAAGACCTTTAACTGACAATCAAGACAATAAATGACAATCAACCTGCTATTGTGTGCTATCCATGTGGGTGACCCAGGTTCGATTCTGATGTATGGTTCTATACAACACGTTATTCTCTATTTCTACCCACATTCCTGTCTGTTTGCACTAACCTATCTTTAAAAAGGCACAAAAAAAGAAATCAAAAAAATTAGTCATCATTAGAAGACTTCCCCCCCTGCTTCAACTGGGTCTATGTGACCAGGTGATGCATTTGACCAAGCCTACCTGGGAGGACAGCTCAGGGGCCTCTGGTCTTAGAGGGGCTTCTGGTTGGACCTTCACTGGCTCTGGCAGAACGTGAGGGGGGAGTGGCAGCCCAGCGGCAGCACCCCGCTCCGCCTCCTCATCCACACCAACAAGGCCTGGAGGAGAGAGGGGGAGGTATACATATCTGATGTTACAGCTGTGGACGTACAGTCACATATAAAGAGTTGAGGGCTCAGACCTGCTAGTAAATGTTTTTCAAGCATTTGGTCAAGACGAGACTACATGGCGAGGTCTTTACTTTTATTTTGATAGCGAGCAATATGCTATATTTGTTGTTCGCCATTATGCAAAAACGAATACATTAAAATGTGATGTATGTATGTCGTATGTATATGACATGTTGTAGTATTAATGCACTTTGTTTACATAGCACCTTTTAAAAACATGTGTTTCAAAGTGCTTAACATGATTAAAAACAGTAACAGATAGTTATTAGCCAGTAGGACCAAAAATACAGGACACAATGAGAGATGGTTCACATACCAATGAATTAACTAAATTCCTAATATCAATTACATATACAAACGACATGTTATAGTTAGATATTCAATTATTAAATGACGTAAATAATATAGAAACGACTTGTATCTCATAAAACGCTGGTTGTTCCAATTATTCTGTTCAATGATCTCAATGTTTCTGAGAATAATATAGTACATCTTATCTTATCTGAATGTAGTAGCTACTGCAGTACCTAGCACAGTGGCTGGTAGCTACTGCTAGCTTGTGTACACAGTAAACCGACCACCCTGGGAGGTGGGTCAGCTGGTGTCGTACCTCTGAATTGTTGGTGAACGGTGGGGTAGGAGGACATGCCAAAGATGAGCAGCAGAACCAGAGCAAACAGGGCCATGCTGCGTTGGAGCCTGGACAGCTGCTTCCATTTCTACAGTCAGACAACAACAAACACAATATTGGCAGGCTGGCGCAACACATGTTCATTATTGACATGGTTGAGGTGTTGTTACACATAGCATGCAACGGCAACACACAAAAGGGAAAACTATACGAGAACCGTGGATAGGAAACGTCGGACGTCAGCTGGAAAATATGTCTAACTTCATCAAACCCAAGAAGTCAAAACCCTATATTATTAACTTACTTTCAGTGACTCTGTATTGTATTTATTTTATTTCAAGTGGTTCATCAGACCGGATCCATTTCGAACTTTCAAGATATATTTTTTAATTCACCAGCAGCTGACATTTAGGTTCATATGTAACTCTTTAAGTCAGTCAGAATCCTGTAATTATGTGTATTAAGATCACAAATATCAGCTGTACAGCTGAGCAGAGAAACATCTCTGACTATACCACATTAATCAGAATATTGGCGATATTAAAGGTTTGCTAAAAATAATAGTAACAGGAAATCTATCACCTTCTTATGCCCAATGCTACAATCTGTTTGTAGAAGAATCATTGGTGTGCGTAGAATGAAATTTACTTGTGTAGGTAGGCTACTTGCTTATATTTCCAAGGCAATATAGACTGGTTCAGCATAATTATGCTTGTGTGTATTAACTGTCGGGAAAGTGGGACAATGGTGGAGTCTAGTCATGTTATTTTTATTTGTAAAGCCCTTAATCAGAGTTCCAGTCTCAAAGGGCTTCACTGGCCCCACATTACACAACAGTCCACTAACCCTAAGCCCTCTGAAGTGCAAGGAGAATGGGAGTATTCATCATTAACCTTGAGAAGGTACACAGAAGAAGAGGGGTCCCTCCTCTTCCTGCTGACTTGCGTCAGGGAAGGAAATGGTAGATAAGGTACACAATACAAATAAAGGAAGTTGTTCTCACTCTCCAACAAGACCGTCTCCGCAACTGCTTGCTGTTATTGTATTTCCCGCCGCTCTGCTCGCCTAATGTGACCGAGACGTAATCCTTCCTGGCCGGGGGGTGCATGGCTCCAGCACAGTCCACCGGGGAACCATAGACACTCAACTGGGTACAACACAAACACAGCTTGTTGTTTCACTTATTCATTGATCTCGCCAATGGTTTCAAATCCTCAAAACGAGCGTTAAGCTATAGACTACTTGTTGGACGTGATGCTGTCAAGAATGTACACATTAATATAATAATAATATAAACAATAGCCTGTATACAATAATATTAATGATGCATAACGTAACAACAAACCAAATATGATACTGGGACATTTTATATGCATGATACAACTGTATCATGCATATAAAACTGTTACATCCATCCATCCATAGTCTAAACATCACCCGTGCGCTCGTTTACTAAATCAGATATAACAGATAGATAGGACAAATTATTTAAAAAAAATAATATTATAATGCACCACTGTTTCAAGTTAAAGGTTAGATTTATGCCAGATGGGATTTCCGCGTCATCATACACAGTATAGCACTTGCGACGCGCCAGCAGAGCGACCTCCCCGAGACGAGGAGGATCTTCGCCACCTCACAGTCCGACTACAGACCGAGGCTTCGAATGAGGCCTAAATATATCCCATGCGCTCCAAGTAAAAGAGGCATGCTTTAAAAACGCATCTAGATATGGCTAAAAGGTATGAAATGTCTGGGGTCATTACAGCTGCATATAAAAATGGAACATAATAGAAAATATGATACATACCTTGTCAGGGTGAATGTGTCTTGTGGTAAGTATCAGCAACACACTTTACATCGCGTCCTGTTGTGTTGATATCGAGGCGACAATACACTCTCTTCTACGACCCAGTCAAATAGTACGAGTGAAATAGCTGCGAATGTGACAAATTATATCCACTTGTAGCTTTGGTTGTGTATCCAGTTGTCTGTAACGCTGTTGTTGAAGTTGACAGGTCCGCCTCTTACAGCGCCGCCCCACCGGACGCGTAAGCGCGAGGAAACGTGGCCATTGACTTTGTATTGGACGCGTTGACGCGTATCGCAAAGTATTTGAAAACACTTGCGTGCGATAGGCTGCGCGTAACCGCCCCGTTAGTACATTGATTGTCCTTGGCTGACCAGAGATCTATAAAGCTAGTATTTTGAAAACAAAACACTGGTGTGTTCAGCTGTATTCAAATTAACTATTAAAAGATGGTTATGATCATTGTCAAATGTTAAGTCATAGGAATTAGCAAAATGCTTTAAAACCATGGTAGTATTCGTCTTAATGTTAAAATATATGATTTCAGTGTTAATAAATTACCATCAATACCATCAAGAATAAATAATGTATCGTAGTTCTGTAGCCATCTATTAATCAAGCCATCCATTTATTTATTTATGTGCAGCATCAGCTGAAAATACAAAATATTGAGGAAAATAACAAATCTTTTAAATGAGGCAGAAATAACAACTTGTCCTGAAACAAGAAAACATAAATACTTAATTCAAATACATTTCAACACATAATAGGATATATAAAATTAAATTACAAAATAATACATTCATTGTAACTGAATGCAATTAAAATCCCCACGCACTCACAAAACAACTCCTAAAACAATATTTACAGCAGTTGCCTTATGCACACAGTACACACAGTATTTACATTTTCGCTATGGTGGGCACATTTAACCTTATGGAAGTGAACATTCATTTACAACATCAACATGCACAGAAAAGTTCCTGCAACTTGCTGGTGTGGTTAATAGACTGTGGATGGAAGTGTATTTAAGACGAATATGTAGTTTATGAGATCGGAAATCAGGAGTGTTTTTCCCAGAGGATACATTGGAGATCAGAGAACAGTTTGGTGCCGCTATGTACTAGTGCAATGTCTACTGGACTACTGAATGTCTAGGTTACAGTGAGGTCACACCTGGACAAAATTGAACTCCTTGACAAATCGTCACAAAGATTTAGGAAGTGTAAACATTGACCATAAAACCTCCAACGGACAGCTCTGAAAACAGGGGAGTATCATTGCATTCAAGACTCATTGACATCTAATCATCAGCCAATCACTGCTGATCACAGAGCAGGGGATGCATTTGACCACACTGGGAGTGCAGTGTGAACATTTTCATCTTTGAACACATTTCAGGATGCATTTTGCATGATCTGTCATCATTCATCATCACAAAGTCTATTTATAGATGCACAACTAAGAGGCGGCTTTGAATAGGTTTCCTTCCAATACGGGTGCCATGGCAACAGTGTTGTGTAGAACGTGTTTATTTTGAGAAGCTAAATCCTGATCAAGACATGACGGGTTGGGTGTGTTTGATAAGGTGACACGCGTGTGTGATCCGTCTCAGAACTCTCCCGGTGGACCCAGGGCTGGGTTCCATTTGCCTCACTTGTGCCCTCATTCCCCATATAGTATACACTATTTAGGAAACAAGTATAGGGGGAATTAGGACACTAATTATGCACCGGATATCTATCGGCGGGATGTGAATGAGTCGCATAAACAAGCCGACGCGTGATAAGATGTCCATCTGTGAGACTCCATTTGCATAAATAACCAGTATCTGCAGACTATCTCTATCGGATGAATCCGATGACAATGAAGACCGCTGTGCTGTAATAACTGTGCATCAGTTGTACACATTTTATGGTGTATTATGGGTATAAAGTAGTGCACTATATACGGAACCAGGTTTGTACACTCAAATTCCAGACAGCCATCAAAATGGTGATGCCCTAAATAGTGCACAAGTAGGCCAAATCGAACACAGCACAGGTAAAGGATCCCTGGCCGGAATGGGGCCACTGAGGGTGTGGATGACTCATGTCTTCATCTTTCACAAGCACTTCACCAGCACAGGCTTTCATGAGCTTCAAGTAAATATCTAACCCTGCAACTCTAGGAATCCCAGTGTTCTTTCTGAACCACTGAGATTGGACAATTCATGGAAAGATGTTTGCGATATAAACACCTGAGCTCCGTCAAGCAAATCGTTTTCTTTCTCAGGGTTTAACTCGGATAGGAGGCTTACATAACTCAATCATTACCCAGCAATAAGCAAATCTTTTTTTTTGGCCTGGTTGTTTAACTCGGTTAAAACTCAATCATAACCCGGTGTAATTTTTCATGTAAACATTCCCTAATCCTTAAATGGGTTAGGGAATGAAAGCTCTACTGAGGTATGGGCAGGTACAATAATAAGGACTAGTTTAGATTAATGATCATTCATTTTAGGTGACAAAGTTTGAAATAATGGTTTATGTATTACTTTAGAGGTATGTTTAGGTTACAGTTTAGTTTGGCCAAATAAGTGTAAGAATCTGGAGGAGAGCAATGCATCATGGGAATGTGTGGATAGTTGCACCCAACGAGGACTTAACCACAGCAATGCGGCTGAGAACACGAATACCTGAACACAAATAAAACATGTTTGTAGGAATGACATAAATAAACAGTTTCAACTATACAAACATGTGAACACAAATGTACAAATTATAGCTTTAAAAAAAATTCTCAGAAAGGCGGCTTCGATATATCCTCCCGTCTCAAATAACGTCCTTTTTCTGAAACAGCCACCTCCTCCTAGCAGTATGGCCTCCCCAGCTGACGCCGCGGTGTTCTCTCCTGTCGGGGGTGGGGCCGACCGTCGGACCCACGTCCTGGCTGCAACCCCCACCCCCCTGACTCACCTAGCTAAAGCAGACGGGTCCGACGGTGAAGCCGAACCCCTGGGTCAGCTGGTTGTTTCCCAGTACCCCCACGTCCCTGAGGGGCAGCAAGCCCAGGTCCTCGCTCTCAAACAGGAAGACCGACTCCCGCTCCCCCGGGTCCCGCTCATCCGACGGCTGCCGAGAAAATAATCAATGCAGTTTTCCCTGGGACTTACAGAGTACATCGGATCTTCTCTTAAGTCCCAGATGACTGAATCTGAGTTCACTGATGGCAGAGTTATCGTGACAGACTTTTTTTGTAAAAGGATTTAGTTTTACATTTTTTTTCAATATGCATGTCAATGCAATAACTTTTACATAGATCTTTAGTCATGGATGTTTTTTAATCAATAAAAAATGTCTACAAAAGTGGCATTTTGATTTGTTTCGATCAAGGTTAGGGGTTCGACTCTCAGTGTGGCCACCCATGCGAAAAAAAAAAAAGGAATGCACCCATGTAGTGTGACTACCTCATCTGACCCTGTCGCTTACCTCACAGTCGCTTAGCGCGGCCAGGTAGCTCTGTCTCCGCGTGTCCGCCAGGAACTTGACCTGCCTCTCCCGGGACCCCTGCCGGTCACCCGGCCCACAGGAGTAACTGACCCTCTGGCTACAGAACCGGCTGCCCAGCCTCAGGAACCTCATCTGCACCACGTCCGACCCGGGGTACTCAAACTGGGAGGAGAAGGGTTTTAACATAGGCGGGAGATTGGAGAGGGTCAGGTTTTTTTTTAAACATAACTTTCAACGCAACGCAAGTTTATCGATAGCATTATATTTAAATGAATATAGTGTCGAGGCAGACCTCATATGTTGTGGACGTTTGTTCTAGATACGTGGTGCATAAAAAGCACTTCATGAACACCAACTGTTGTCATGAAAACATTGGTTGTTCGGTACGAACCTGGAAGCCACCTTCTATGGTGCTCAACCACTGGAAGGAGACGTCTCTGCCGGCGTCTACAAGCCACGGCTTGACTGGAACCTGCAATATTTACATTGTTTGTTTTTTTCCCTGCCCAAATATTAGGGTCCTCATAATGGACCATCGATAACATGTTAACTATGATAAAAGACCTCGTAAACATATGAAAACATGCTAGGTGTGTTAACGCTGTCACTCATACCTGAGACTGGAGCGGCTCCAGGCAGGTCTTTGGTTCCTCCGTGAAGTCGCAGTAGACCTGGAAGGCGTCCGCGGCGCTGCCCTGGTTCGGATCGATGTAATAATTCCCTGGAAGGAAAAACGTTTTAACAGCGTTGCATCTTACCTACTTGTTCATGTACGATATCGACAATATCTCTGCATTTTCACGAGCCACTTTAAATTATGTATAGATTTTATACATACATATATATATTTATTTCTTTTTTGCCTTACTGTATTTTTGTGTTACATGTTTTACTTTAATGTATTATGTTATCTGTTTTCTATTATCTTGAGCTCAGTGATTGTAACAGAAACCATTTCACCCAAGTATTCTGAATATTTCTGAATGACACCTGTGCTGTAGATCACTCTGAATGTAAATTGTAATCAAATGTAACGCTCCATAAAAACTGTTTGTAGTCAACATACACGTTAAAAAAACCACAAGCTGCAATGGAGTTAACCCCAACAGTGCCCTCACCGTTGGAGATGTTTGTGTTGACCAGCCACAGCTCCAGGCAGGTGGTGGCGGGGTGCTCTCTGCTGCCATCTGGTGGATCCAGGAACCAGCGCAGGTCTCTCTGAAGGGAGGCCAACAGAGTCCGCACCAGGAGGTAGTTGGGTTTGCCTGACACGTACATGAGTTCCTACAGGTTGATATGGATATTTGTATGTTTTAATGTATTGAAAAAATGGCATGGTTAAAATCTTACTTTGAGATTTCCTACTAGCTCACATGGGTGTGTTCCCTACCATTCATTAAAAACACTTTTAGAACAGCAGGCATATATATGTACATATATCTCCTACTGGTTTTCTGTTACTTGCCTTTATATTGGTCAGTGTGAGGTTCAACGAGGTTCCTGGGGGTCCGGGGGGGCCAGGAGGTCCCTGATACAAAACATGAAACACAGTAAAGTTTATCTTGGTTTCTCCATACTGTGGTTAAATAAATAGGGACTTTATTTCTTAAATACGGGTCATGAAGGAGCAGGTAGGGTTAGAGCATCTTGCTCATCTTGTCTACAGGTAGCTTTGGGACATTGGGGTTCGAACCCAGACCCTTTCAGCTGGGAGTCGAACACCTAAACCACTAGACTATCCTGGCCGCTATGTATGCGTTTTTTTTGCAGTAAACATTGGAGGTGTGAATGTCAAAAATATGTATTTGAAAACATTTGTACTCACAGGTAAACCTCTCTTTCCTGCAGAGCCGGAAATTCCAGAGAAACCTTTAGGACCCTGATGGAAACACATAGCAGCCAATGAAAACCAAAATCTATAGCATTCAGTGGCTTACACATAGATTAACACGTAGCTAACGGAGGCTAACTTTTCTCTAATTTGTTTAAGGTTTACCTACCTTGTGTCCAAACAGCCCCTAAAGAAGATGACATGAAATCAAATGTAAAGTTTGTCAGAGTATTATACTTTTCATTCTCATTCATAACTTTGGCGGATACTGAATTATAACCTGAACATTGATCAATGTTCAGGAATAAATGGAACATGTTGGCTTGTGATCCAGGAGATGAGACTTACAGGAAGTCCTGGTAGACCGGCCTTGCCCCACCTCCCGTCTGGGCCGATATCTCCCTAAGACACCAGACAAACGAACAAACAAACAACATGACCCACAGTGTCCCAACAGTGCTGTTCTCAACAGAGAGTGAATCAGGACAGTGTGGTCAAGACATGGAGGTACCTGCTCTCCTTTTGAACCGCCGACGCCTCTCTTCCCAGCAGACCCTCGGACTCCCTGTGGGAACAACAAGAGGCCAGACTGAGACTACGTCCACACTACAGCAGCTAAAGGTAAACATGCTGTTTTCATGTCAATATGTTTCCATCAATAACCACGCTAAAACAGCGTTTTCCCCATTTCAGTTCATGCCCGGACCACTTAACCGGTCAAATCTATCCATTTAGGAGGCCATCTTTTTAATTTTTAGGTGACCAAAACACGAACACGGAAGTCCAAAACGGAAAATTATGAAAAAGAAAAGTGTTTTCAAATGGATCTGCAGTAGTGTGACATGGCTTAAATGGATGGTGTGAGGCAACTGTGAATCCATGTTTATCAGTGAACCCCACACAAAAAATGGATATGAAGACACACCATGTACTAGTCTGAACTTTGTCTCACCTTTAATCCTTGTTTTCCAGGACGACCATACCACCCTCCCAATCCAACCTCCCCCTGTAAGCGAAATAACAAGTTGTAACAAATATATCGGTACGTACACACTGCAAAGTGAAGGAAGGTTAGAGATGGGCACATACCTTTAAACCCCCTCGACCGCTCTCCCCTTTAACTCCTCGCAGCCCGGCTGCACCCTGCACACGCACACACACACACACACACACACACACACACACACACACACAGAGAGAATACAAAAATAAGAATACAATTAAATCACATACACAATATACTCCACCAAAAGGATCTGATAGAATACACCAGGTGAGTAATACCACAACCCTGTACTAGTACTACCATTCATACATGCACATGCACACGCACACGCACACACACACACACACACACACACACACACACACACACACACACACACGGTAGCAGTACTAGTATTAGTAAGATACGGTTCCAATAAGTTCTACCTGACCTGCATCTATTCGAAGACAGGTTTCCGATAAATGTTTTAACTTAAGCTTTAGTATTCAGGTTTTTCAAGAGGAAAGTCTAAACCAGACAAAGAAGATTTCAGAAGACATACGTAAGCCCCAGGTCTTCCCAGGGGTCCGAGTGGACCAGCAGCTCCTCTCTTCCCCTGTGAACCAGAGAAGACCCCAGACCCCCCACGGTGAGGAACTATAACCTCCAGAACTGGGAGTTGTCAAAACCGGGTGAAATTGGTCGATTATCCATTTCCAATGATTTAAAAATCCACCCATTAGTGACATCACACCAAACGTCCAGTGAGACGTATGATAGATTAGACAAGCCTACCCATTGGACTACATTTACTGGTAGGATAGATAAATCAACCTACAATCCTACCCTGTGGACTGCACCAACTGGTAGGATAGATAGATCAACCTACCATCCTACCCAGTGGACTGTACCAACTGGTAGGATAGATAAATCAACCTACAATCCTACCCTGTGGACTGCACCAACTGGTAGGATAGATAGATCGACCTACCATCCTACCCAGTGGACTGTACCAACTGGTAAGATAGATAAATTGACCTACCATCCTACCCAGTGGACTGTACCAACTGGTAGGATAGATAGATCAACCTACCATCCTACCCAATGGACTGCACCACTATAGGGTCGATTTTGAAATGAATAGCATTGGCCCCTATTTCAATATCAACATCAAAGCTGATATTGAAATAGGGGCCATTTAGACCATAACTACAGTCTGTAAACAAGCATCAGGACCATTACTACAGTCAGTCAACAAACATCAGGACCATAACAACAGTCTGTAAACAAGCATCAGGACCATTACTACAGTCAGTCAACAAACATCAGGACCATAACTACAGTCTGTAAACAAGCATCAGGACCATAACTACAGTCTGTAAACAAGCATCAGGACCATAACTACAGTCTGTCAACAAGCATCAGGACCATAAC
>OOFG01094222.1:0-19566 GCA_900323295.1 Molva molva | reverse complement strand
AAGTGTTGATCTGCATCAAGGGACTGATGAGCCAAATGGCAGCAGGGCTGATGAAAAGAAACTGGTTTATCCATGAGGGAGGCAAACAATGTTACAGTTTCTGGTAAAGTGAGGAACCGAACAAGAAAAAGAGAACTAGAAAAGTTGAACTATGATGAACTGGGGCTACGGCTTCTTTACAACTGTTCCCTTGAGTCACGTGCATATCCTGCTTCCTAACGAGGCACGGGGCAGGAGAGGGAGCCACAGTACCACTCACCTTCATGGCGTTGAGCACCTCTGGGTCGTTCAACAGATCCCCAATTCCAGGCATGCCGAAAGGAGAGCCACCGGCCCCTCCTGGGAACCCACCGGCCCCTCCTGGGAACCCACCAGCACCTCCTGGGAACCCACCAGCACCTCCTGGGAACCCTCCAGCACCTCCTGGGAACCCACCAGCACCTCCTGGGAACCCACCAGCACCTGGAGTCAGACGGGATGGAGCAAAGGGTGATCAAAGGGTTTCCTCGGCAGCCCAGACACAAATTCCCAAACATGTCCTCCTCGTGATGAAACAGTGTTTGGCATCTAGTTTGTTTCCAAGGTCATTTTAAGGGAGATGTAAATCTCTGACTGGTCACACTGGTGTGACCTACAATACTGGTGTGCTCCTATAATAATTTGTTGCACAATGGAGTTGCCCTCCCAGCTCCGATAAAGAAAGCGTACATATACTTCTACAATCACTCATCTACATGTAGCAATGGTTGAAGTTGCTGGTTCGTTTGCTGGTGCTCCCAGATGTTTACGGTTGGGAGCCTCACCGCTCCTACGTAATAAAAATAAAGTTAGTCTGGAGGGCTGAAACCCTACCTGGGAAACCTGGGAATCCTCCGGCTCCTCCTCCACCACCAGCAGCCTGCCGGGCCTCCTCCTCCTAGCAGAGATGGAGGAGAAGATGAGGACAACCTACCCTGGCTCCACCCCTGTCCCCACCCTTCATCCACCAGCAGCTTAGCAGCAACGCCTGCAGCAGCTGGTGGATGAAGGGTGGGGACAGCGGAGACGGCTGGCGATGCAATTCAGTAATAAAAATGCACCCGCTCCAGCGCCAAGCTGGAGGCCCTCACCTTCTGGGCGCGCTCATGTTCCTCCTTGGCCTTCTTTATCCTCTCCTTCTTGTCCTTGATCTCCTTCTCCTCCCTCTTGCGCTCGTACTTGCGTCTGTGTTCGATGATCCTGGTGGCCTTGGGCTGGACCTCCTTCAGCAGGGCAGAGGCGTCGTCGTCGTAGTCTAGCTTACAGGCCATGGCCAGGTCCTTGGATGCCTCCTCCCAGTTCCCCAGGAGCCTGCAGCGCACGGGGCAGAACAAACACCCCCCCGTTCAACACAACTTGGAACAATCTGGGAACAAATACAGAATATAACCGCGTTGCAGATCGACATAGTAAACATATCCTATAAAACACATCCCCTTTCCAATATATGAGGTTAATAAAGCCCCACTACACCATACCCCTGGAAATAAAATAAACGATGTAAGCAGATCCAATGCCTGCCGTAAGCCACGGCTAACTACTGGACAGAAATACGCAGAGGGGGACCATCCCGGGTCAGAACCCAGCCCTCATCTCAAGGTGAAGCAGCCTCTAGCCCTGCTGGTGTGCATCATGGAGGGAATATCCAGAGGAACCAGGAACGTACTTGTTGGCTTTCCCTCTCCACTTGTAAGGCTGTGCAGAGTCTGGGTTGATGCGGATGGCTCGGTCACAGTCCCTCTTGGCTGCGTTGGGCTTCTTCATCTGGATGTAGACGCTGGCGCACAGGAGACAAGCTGGTTAGACTCCCTGACGACACAACGCTGACCCTGTAAGAGTTTGCTGTCGATTTTATGTGCGCGTCTGTGGTGGTTGCTTAGGTTTTCGGACTATTGCGCCAACACAGAGATTATGCTGCTTTATAGACGCATGAAAGTTGTTAATGCTTGCGTGGATGTTAGGATCTTTTGTTTAAAGAACAAGACAATAAGGACCGCTAAGGGGTCAAATGAAAAGCCAGGGACTTGTCCCTAGATGCTTCTTTTACCATGAGCCAAGACTCACCTAGCATGTTTCCAACTTTAACATGTTTTTTTACTTTAGCTGAGCCGTTTAGTATAGTGCCGTCACTCTTTAATTCAAAAGACACAAAGCTAAACTCACCTAGCCTGCTTAGCTAACTAAACCAACCGTCAGTACAACTCACCTAGCCTGCTTAGCTAACTAAACCAACCGTCAGTACAACTCACCTAGCCCGCTTAGCTAACTAAACCAGTCAGTACAACTCACCTAGCCTGCTTAGCTAACTAAACCAGTCAGTACAACTCACCTAGCCCGCTTAGCTAACTAAACCAGTCAGTACAACTCACCTAGCCCGCTTAGCTAACTAAACCAGTCAGTACAACTCACCTAGCCCGCTTAGCTAACTAAACCAGTCAGTACAACTCACCTAGCCCGCTTAGCTAACTAAACCAACCGTCAGTACAACTCACCTAGCCTGCTTAGCTAACTAAACCAGTCAGTACAACTCACCTAGCCTGCTTAGCTAACTTAACCAACCGTCAGCACAACTCACCTAGCTAAATAAACCAGTCAGTACAACTCACCTAGCCTGCTTAGCTAACTAAACCAGTCAGTTCAACTCACCTAGCTAAATAAACCAGTCAGTACAACTCACCTAGCCTGCTTAGCTAAATAAACCCGTCAGTGCAACTCACCTAGCCCGCTTAGCATACAGGATGGCTACGCGAGGGTTGAGCTTGATAGCGTCGGTGAAGAGCTCCAGGGCCTTCTGTTGATCACCTTCATGGCCGCCAGGATAAGGGTTAGTATGTAACAAACACACATATATCCTGCTAAACAACATTCATTTAGCTACAAAAACACCAAAACACACACCCTCTCCCAGGGCATTAATGGCCTCCATCTTCTTCTCGTTGGCCTGGTCCATCATCTCCTCCGTCACCTGAGGAGTCCAAACAGAGTCACTTCAGCCAAACCAACATTTCAAGGCCAGGTGTATTGACTCCCAACGAAGGGGTGAGACGTGTATGAGAGAGGAAGCAGGGAAGGAAGAACGAATACCTCCAGGTTTTCAAAGTCTCCCATCTCTTGAGGTTCATCGGTGTCTGGCTCTATCACGCCCTCGTTGTCTATCTCTGGAGGCCGGGGGAGAGTGAAAACCCATCAGTGGAAATAATGTTGGGTGGGGCGCAGGATCATTATGGGCCTCAAAGTGCCTCTAAAGCCTCCAATACAATCTGACTGTTTGGCTGGGTTTCATGTCAGGCACCAGCAGGTCCCCAGGGTCCGTACCTATATCACTCTCCTCGTCCTCAGAGGTGCCTGCAGCATCATGGGCCGCGGACGGGTTGGGACCACATGGGCAGCCCCCCTAAAAGCATCCACATGTTTAAACACGATACACGGTGCGTAGACTGGATCAGCTCATCACTCCCTTACTTGTCGTGCATTTTCAAAGTAATGATGTTGGACTCGATATAAAATGTCAAACAAATCTCAAATATTTTTTATTCACCTTGCATGAACCCTCACTCTTTCTTGGCAGAGGAATAAATGCGCCCATTCTGAAAAGGAGAATTCCATAAGCAATGAAGGTCCAAACATGCTTCAACAGATCTTTAACAGCTATAGCACCGTTTTCATCTAAAGAAAACAAAGCAAACAAACACTATGTTGATGATGTTCGACACTCAGTTAGTTAAGTTACCCAAAAAACATTGTAGATATCTTCCTGAATGATTCATCCAATAATTAGTTCCATGACGACTTTGCCATTGCGCAATCGTACAATGAATCTGCATTGTGTTCTGGGCACTTCTGCGGCAAACCTAACGTTTACCAATGGGCGTGACTGCGGCAGTATCTCTTGCGCCACATAAAACCGTTAACACCGCGTTGAATCGTGTACGACATTCACGTAGAAGTTATAAAAGTGTACCAACCCCTTCAACCAGGTCCTAAAGAATTCCATCTCAGGCAGGTGCAACACAGAGGAGTTGGATTGGCATAACTGCACGAAGGCCTTCAAGTCCGATAGTTTCTTTGGGTCCATTCTGCGTCCCTGGATGCAGCCTCGAGGTGCTGCTGCTGCACGGGGGAGGAGAGACACATACAGCCATCACACGTGGGGGAGTGACACACAGCCATCACACGCTAGCTAACATAGTTTGGCTACATGTCAATGCTAACTATTTTGAGCTTCATTTGACTATTGATACCTACGTCTGATTATTGAGCGAGATAGCTTTCTAAAAATACAAATAAGATCAACACTTCGGTTAAACTATAACGAAAGTAAACAAAAATTCCAATATCTGCGACTAGTTTCTGGTTTGGAGGACATATTACGAGATCTGCTGGAAGATTCTGGAATTGTCTGAGCCCGTGTCGATGTGATTATTTGTCGCATAAAAGCTGCACACGGGCGAATCAGATAGCGAGTTACAATTTTACGGTCAAAATTATTTCAAACAAACAGATTCTAACCTGTATAGAGAATAACGTTGGTAACGACTGAGATGAATAACTGCAGAAGGTGCACACTCGATGACGCACCACGGTGTTATTCCGAACCTGACGTTTGTGCTATATTTTTATTCAGGCAGTTAGCTGCCAGACAAACTGTGGGGTCCTGTGCTACATCTACAAGTCGCCAACAATATGTGTAACTTGTGTTTCAACCAATGAGAGACGCGCTTAGATATTTTTGGCCAATCATGATCTCGATGTTAAAGGGGAGGCCAGTCATTTCACCTTTCGTCTCTCTTACATAGGACGACCAGCACCATGTATATTCTCCGAAGCACCAGCTAGGGAGTTTATGCCATGATAATTTGTTCTTGCCTCAAACCTGCTGTACATTTAATATATTTGAGTTGCTCAACGTAACTGTTTAATATAATGAGATTCCTTTAATGACTTTGTCTAATGATATATTGGAAAGCCAGCTGTAGACATTGGTAGCCCACCTATGTAGGGGGATAAATAAAAAGTCTTGCAGCAATGTTGCCTTCGCCGTACCTTCTCGCCCGATCCGTCAAACTGGTGCCAGGCTTGAAATGGAGGCAAGGTAAATATTCAGGGTTTCATACACAGATCACTGGATCTCCACATAACTTTTTCTCACCATGTGTCACAGTTATAATTTCTGTTAGGTCTATGTTTGTGTCTGACGCAACGATGTATACTTTTTTATGATCAGCAGACGCTTCATAATGTCTTGGAACCTATACAGGCTATGATTCACTCACTGCTACAACTTACTGTTTTTGAGAGTTTCAACTATATGTTTCCCTATCTGTAGGGTGTCTCTGGTGCGCATGCAGGAACATTTCAGTGAAACCAGGAGGTTTGAAACCCAAAACATATCCTCCTCGGTACCTGGGCCAGCCGAGTCCATTCACCCATCCACACCTCATTAAATACGGTGAGTGGAGATACACAGCGTAGCTCTTGCAAGGGATTTTGCAGACAGTTTGTATTGCATGAGCAAAGTTTGTATCATATGATGTGTAGTCATATTATTTTATATTTCATTAAGTGTTCTATTAATTAGCTTTTTGAATTCCCTGCCATTCATCCAGTTGCTTTCTGTATACAACCCTAACCTAGCCTAGCATATCGCTTTGGATAAAAGCATCTGCTAAATAACAATATATATATCCACTCCACTTCCACTTCAAGGAACTCCACTTCAAGGCTACAATGAGCTTCTACAGTGCAAATGTACTGTGAGGGTCTCTGGGTGGTTGATGTTTATGTTTATGCTATAATCTTTGTGATATACACGGCTGTATGTCCTCTCCCACAGCATCCAGACATCATGGCTAATCACACTTGGCACATGGTGGTGAACACCAGCCTAGCGGTTAATACGCTGTCCACTCCCAAGTGGGGGGAGGGCACACTGCATGGTTGTTGGGGAATATGGATACATATCTTTTATTGATAAGCATAGGAAATGCAACACAATATCGAATAAGTCGTTGATAAAACATATATTAATATAAACCCCCTAAACAATCCAATTGGGGTTCATTACAGTGTAGTATACACTCTATACAATTAGACTGCATAGAGTCTTGTGATTTAACAAAATCCTAATGACATTAGCAAAGAAAATCATACAGATTCCTCCCACAGCTTAAATTACAAACTTGACAAAAGTTTGTGTGTGTGTGTGTGTGTGTGTTTATATATGTGTGTGTGTGTGTGTGTGTGTGTGTGTGTGTGTTTATATATGTGTGTGTGTGTGTGTGTGTTTATGTTTGTGTGTGTGCGTGTGCAGGTGAGGTGACACCTGGCCTGACCCAGGTGGAATATGAGCTGCGCCGGCACAAGCTGGCCTCCCTGGTCGAGGCCCAGGCGGAGCGGTTGGGGCCGACCGGACCCTCGGACTCCCACGTGGTGGTCCTGCTGTCCCACCCCACGCGCTACATGACCAACGACATCCCCTACCCCTTCCACCAGAACCAGGTGCTCGTTCTGCATCTTCATTCAGCCTCATTCTTCATCCCTCTTTCTTACTCTTTCTTCTGCTGGTGTTCCTCCCATGATCCATCGCATTATTTATTTACTGGTTTTCAACCATTTGTTTGGAAGTGTAGCAACAGGCATCACATACTTACCTGTGTTATTAACTATCACGTTAAAAATTACCCTTTATATTTTCTGTACTTATATTACAGAAAATGTACTTGTACTTAAAAATGTCCCCTTTTTAAAGGTGCTTTAAGTAGTATTTGAGAGTTGTGGAGAGAGAGAGCAGAAGAGAGCAAGATTTTGAAAATAAACAACCCAAAGAATGTGTTGCCACACGCAGCCGTGGTGGGGCTATGATTTGATTGACAAGCAGGATGGATTACCCAAACCAATCAGGAAAGAGACGCCATGATTGGTCAGAGATGAGCCAGGAGCGGTCTAAAATCGGAATTGGCCAACACAGAGGCAGGCGCTGGCCTGACATCGCCAGACCGATTCCCAAATGCGTATTAGTCTGAAACTTCTCCGTTAACTTTTGATTTACAAGGGGCGTAATCAAGGGGCGCAGTCCAAAATACCTCTTGATGCAATTGGATAGACCTACAACCAATCAGAGCAACGAAACGTGTGACACATCAGTGGCAGCCATCTTGGTTGTTGATGAAAATGCCTCAATGGGCGCTCCTATAGGGCGCTCATCGTATCCCACCCCATGTAAGATAAACGGTTGTGATTGGCCCGACCCGGGCCAGGTCTGCTGGAGATCTGTCTGAATGGGGGGGGGGGGCAGACGCATCTGCCTGAGCAAAGAAAACATGATCTTACAGATTCGTCTTGTTCCCGGGCTAGGTAGGCGCAGAAACCAGAACAGATATTCTCACAGTGCATTTCACGCACTAGTAGCCAACGGATGGCCTTTCTAACAAATTAACCTCAAATTATTGCTCTTAAATCGTACCTATAGCACCTTTTAATGCCAAATGGGATCATCAACATACTGAGGTGGATTGTATTGACCAGTTTGGATTCCTGGGTTCTGGCTACAGTACAGTACAGCCTGGCCAGTACAGTCCACTACAGTCTGGCTACAGTACAGTACAGTCTGGCTACAGTACAGTACAGTCTGGCTACAGTACAGTCCACTACAGTCTGGCTACAGTACAGTACACTACAGTCTGGCTACAGTACAGTACACTACAGTCTGGCTACAGTACAGTACACTACAGTCTGGCTACAGTACAGTACACTACAGTCTGGCTACAGTACACTACAGTCTGGCTACAGTACAGTACACTACAGTCTGGCTACAGTACAGTACAGTACAGTCTGGCTACAGTACACTACACTACAGTCTGGCTACAGTACACTACACTACAGTCTGGCTACAGTACAGTACAGTACAGTCTGGCTACAGTACAGTACACTACAGTCTGGCTACAGTACAGCAGCCAGAACACGAAGCCCCCAGAAGCAGGAAGTGCAGCTTCCCTGATTCCAACTCGATATGGTGGCTAACTTAGGTACTGCAGTCCCAATAAGGACATGTTCACATGGGTTTCCTGTAGTTAGTACAACTCCTTATAATAATTATTAAGATATTTTACAAGCTGATAAGTCATAAAAAAAAAACAGAGAAACTCACCAGGGCTTTATTTTGGTTTCCATTCATGCATGTGTCATTAACAGATATAAATAACGTACATGCTTCATGTATGTACATGTTTGACCAGTTTATGGCATATGGCTTTGGCGAACAGGTTCCATGAGTAGGCTGCCATATTTGCACCCCCCTATCCAGTTCTCCATGACACATCAGAAGTTGGCTGCTTGTATGATATGAGTTATTACGGTATCCTGCTGGACAGCTGCTGCCACTGCAGCAACTACTAGAAGTATGGAGGTTGTGCAGTAAGCCTGGATGCATTAAAGTGAATATTCTAGGCTTCCAACAGAGGTCCTATGAGTGTTGGAGAGGGTCAGAACCTTGTGGAGATGGTTGCACACTATGATGGTGACGTGACTTGTATACGAGTTCTAGAGAACGATGCACCCTATGAGTTCTACTTTTTAAACATCCATCTATGCTCTGCAGGACTTCCTCTACCTCACTGGGATCCTAGAAGCGGACAGCGCCTTGGTCCTGCACGGGACGGGGCGGCCGGACCAGGCCATCCTCTTCGTGCCCCGCAGGGACCCGGCCAGGGAGCTGTGGGACGGAGCCCGGTCCGGGAAAGACGGGGCGGCGGCGCTGACGGGCATCGAGAGGGTCCACTGCACTGAGGAGCTGGGCCTGGTGCTCCAGAGCCTGAAAGGTGTGGAGTCTGGAGAGGAACACTCGCTCTATTACAGTTTATGTTTCAATGTCAAAACCCATTTCTGAAACTTTTCAAAATGGGTTCCAGTTATGACTGGAACCCATTTTTCCACACACTGTTAGAAACTTTCATCCATGCAATAGTTACTCTGGTGGTTGATTTGTGGTCAACCACCAGATGTTGGTGTTGTAATCGTCTACCACCTGCTTTCTGTTTCCTTCTTTCTGCCACCACCATAAACCGATGAGTGCAGCCCTCCTCACTCCGTTCACTGCGTGCCATGTCCCCAGGTCTCCATCGAATGCTCTCCCCGTTCACTGCGTGCCATGTCCCCAGGTCTCCATCGAATGCTCTCCAGGAGAGAAACACTGGAATGCTTCCAGGAGGCCAAGCGTCCCCTGGAACACGTTCCTAGGCGTTCCTTCCTGTGTCCCTCGTTGGTCCCTCTCTCACCGCGTCTCCCTCCCTGTGGCACGCGTCTCCCCAGGCTCTGCTCTCTGGTACGACAGCTCGGCGCCGTCCCACCCACAGCTCCACCAGACACACCTGCGCCCCGTGCTGGAGGCGGGGCCAACGCCGCGTCCCATCAGGCCGCTGACCCAGTCGCTGCGGGCCCTCAAGAGCTCGGCTGAGGTGGCCCTCATGCAGGCGGCTGGTCAGATCACTGCACAGGTACGGACGTTTGGAGTGGAACGATGGGCCCCCCACCAGGGGGCCTTTAAACATATTAGGCCTCAACTTTGGTTTTTAAAGTGTCATTATTAGGAAGATGTGGTTATGATGTAAGACAATAGTGTGTTTTGGACTTCTTCATGACTTTGTTTTGCAGGCCTTCAGGAAGACCATGGCAATGACTCGGGGCGAGATTGATGAAGCCCTGATCTTCGCCAAGGTAGGAACATTTTTTTTGTTTTGCTATAATTTCATTGGTTTACTTGTTGAGAATAATTTGTCAAAAATACAGATTTATTTATGAAGTTATTTAATGCTGTGATTGTGACCTTTAAGTGGTGAATTGTATGTTCTTAAGCGATGGTGGAAAAGCTGGGATGTGTTGTTCATATATCTGGCCACTCATGTGACTAGATTTGCACGGTTGAAACCGTGACTCTTTTGACAAAGCATGTCTTTTTCCAGTTTGATTTTGAGAATCGCGTCCATGGTGCAAACTTCCTGGCGTATCCGCCTGTGATCGCTGGAGGAAACCGCGCCAATACCCTGCACTACATCAACAACAACCAGGTTATCAAGGTGAGAGCGGCCGTGTTGTTGGGGCTGCACCCTTGAAATAAGCTTGGTGAATATCAACATGCATCCCTTTGACAAAGATGATACTTATTTTTTTCTCGTCTTTCTCGGAAGGATGGTGAGATGGTGCTTCTGGACGGAGGCTGTGAATACTTCGGCTACGTCAGCGATATCACTCGCACATGGCCAGTGAATGGCCGGTGAGTTTGGGGGGGTGGATACTTACAACAGACTTGTTTCTTAGTTGACCTCTTTCCTCTTGGTGTGTGATGGACTGAACATGACTGAATGGACTGATTAGGGACGGATGGGATGGCAGGATGTGAATTATAGTGGTGTAAGTATAGTGTTGTGAGAAGCCAGGTGTTCCTTGGAGTAAAAAATATTTCTTACAAACACTAGCCATTCTTCTGTACTTCTGCCATTCTGTACCTCAACCTGCACTGCTTCGCTCATAAAGTGTGTGAACCTCAGGGCTGTGTAGAAGACATTCACAATTTTACTTTCTCTTTCAATTAGTCTTTCGCCCTTTATTTCACAAATTCATTCTCCTGCTGTTTCTTAATTGTCCTCTTCTTTCCTTCTTTCCTCCATTGGCTCCTTGGAAAGGTTCTCTGCTGCCCAGGCGGAGCTCTATGAGGCGGTGCTGGAGGTCCAGCTGGCCTGTCTGTCCATGTGTTTGCCAGGAGTGAGTCTGGACCACATCTACAGCTCCATGCTGGCCCTGCTGGGGAGGCAGCTGAGACGGCTGGGCATCGCCAAGCCCTCCGCCAGCGAGGTGGATGTGCTGAAGGTACGTACACCGGAGGCAGGGCCGTCACCTAGGGCGCCCCCTGCAGGGGGGGACTTATTGATTGGTTATCTGTGGGGGAGGGGTCAGGTGTGGGCGGTCAGTTCCTCCTTTAATGTTGACCTTTGCACACCTGCTGTTGCACATTCATTTACTTTGTGTCATGTTTATAATAGTAAAATAAAAGCTGTTATTTTCCCGGAAGATGGCATTGATTTTTGGGGTGGTGGAGATCTCGCCTAGGGTGCCAGAGTGACCAGAAACGCCGCTGGCAAGATGCATCTGCACCAGACATCTTAGTTTAGGAAACCACTGCATTATTAGAAAGTAGTGTGGCCTTGGGTAGGTCTACTGTCTAACTCCTACCTGCTCCTTTAAGCTAGGGTAGGTCTACTGTCTAACCCCTGCCTTCTCCTTAAAGCTGGGTAGGTCTACTGTCTAACCCCTACCTGCTCCTTAAAGCTAGGGTAGGTCTACTGTCTAACCCCTACCTGTTCCTTTAAGCTAGTGTAGGTCTACTGTCTAACCCCTACCTGCTCCTTAAAGCTAGGGTAGGTCTACTGTCTAACCCCTACCTGCTCCTTAAAGCTAGGGTAGGTCTACTGTCTAACCCCTACCTGCTCCTTAAAGCTAGGCTAGGTCTACTGTCTAACCCCTACCTGCTCCTTAAAGCTAGGCTAGGTCTACTGTCTAACCCCTACCTGCTCCTTAAAGCTTGTCTAGGGCTACTGTCTAACCCCTACCTGCTCCTTAAAGCTAGGCTAGGTCTACTGTCTAACCCCTACCTGCTCCTTAAAGCTAGGGTAGGTCTTTCTAACCCCTACCTGCTCCTTAAAGATGTCTAGGGCTACTGTCTAACCCCTACCTGCTCCTTAAAGATGTCTAGGGCTACTGTCTAACCCCTACCTGCTTCTTAAAACTAGGGTAGGCCCTTTATTTTAGAAACATTTTTTGTCATATTTATTGAAATTTTCCTTCCATTCAGACAAAAATCAATAAATCAACAAAAAATACAAAACTCCAGTATCTGTGGCTGTGGCAGGCCTGTAATAGGCCCATCCAATCATTTCATTTTTCAGAAATGAAATGATTGGATGACCCACCTGTCTGTCTACCTACCTACCCGGCTACCTGCGTGCACTCTGCCCTAA
Source organism: Molva molva (assembly GCA_900323295.1). Lineage (NCBI taxonomy): Eukaryota > Metazoa > Chordata > Actinopteri > Gadiformes > Lotidae > Molva > Molva molva. Next base: position 7,540 of record OOFG01094222.1, on the reverse strand, counting down.
CTCATTGTGCAGGACCGGAGTCTTCCACTGGGCAGACCTACTGCTAAAGCTAGCGAGCTCGTCACTTGTTTTGGGGAAGTGGCTTGTGAGGCAGGCCTGAAGGGAGGGGGGGGTTGTTGTAGGTTGGATACTTCAAAATCTAGCTTACTCTGGATTGTTTCTCCAAAATGCCTTCTCTAGCTTTAAGTAAAGATATGTTCTGCCTTGTAGCTGACTTAAGCTTGTGAAATGAAATCCCTGCCATGATCCTATCCTTGTTAATACTCTAGTCCTTCATAAAGACTGTATCTTGTGTTTATCTTTAACCCCTCACCGATGGTTAGTGGTGAGGAAATCCCTCATTTGGATTGGGTTGTTGTAACCAAAGGTCCATATTTTCTTTGGATAAGAAATGGGTGAAATGAACAAACAGAACATGCAGCTGTTTTGCTCTAACCTGGTTAGCTTTTATTTTGATTAGCTAATGAGCTCCAACTCCTCCATTTTGTTAAGCTCAAAAGCGTGTGGACATCAAAAGCTACAATTCCTCTCATTCGTTCACTAAATGCACACGACCAATTGTTTTTCTGTAGAATCCTTGAATTTTTGGCAAGTCATCTAGCAAAGTTAGTCTTACTTTACAAATGTTCCAGTGTTTTTGGTCTTTGACCAATTACGTAATACATTTCATAACCTAATGCACATGTCCTCAAGTTGAACTACATGATATTACATTGTTATGATTAACATTTTTTCGAAAGAAAGTTAAAAGACACTATATTCATGTCACAATAAATCACCCCTCCTTAAATATTGTCGTTCAGCCTAGTGAAACTACGAGTCTCAAAAGAATTTTGAGGTTTTTGCCTTCATGTGTTGCTTTGACCACCTAAAAACCCATTTTTATAATTCTATTACCCAAGATTACTTTGTATATTCACCATACTTCTATGGGGAATTGACAGACTGAATGTTTTATTTTATTCACTGCTGCTCATCGTTTTCTTGTATTGACCTTTGATCTGTTGCCTCTGACCTAAACCTACCTTGCCTGTGAGTTTTTATGTTGTGTGTATGGACTGGGTAAGCTGCAAATGAACTGCCCTTCTTGGGATCAGTAAAGTTGTCTGAACTGAAAATGAACCTTAAATGAACTTCACTAAACATTTCTACTGAACGCCAAAGCTCTCCATGATGTGGTGGAGCGCTTCAGCCTATTGGTGAATAAAACCAGCATGTGAAGCACATTATACACACATTATACTTGGGACTTCGCTAAGACACTCCACTGATATGATTTCCAGTGACCTCTTTGAAAGACAAGCACACAGCACATGTTAATTCAAGGCAGGATTCTCTGAATAGCCCTTTAGTGCGTTCAGAGTGGAGTCAAGGGGCTCTGCGAGCTCCTTCAGCAGTTCATAGAGCGAGGCCAGTTAAGATCAGACTTGTTGCACCACTCGATTGTTAAAGGACTTCATCAGTGCAATTTGAACATATCACTATTATTGAGTAGCGACACCCTAACCATTAGGTATCTGGAAGAGAAGTCTTATCGCCTATCAAAATCGATTTGGTGGAGGTAATGGAACAATGGTCTGATTGGACGTTGTACAATCAGACTATTGTCCGTGTGCAAGTCGTCCTTTATATTTTTTAAGTGTGTGTATATGTATTGTTTCATTGGGGGTCCTCTAGAATGCTCCTCTCGTTCCCAGGTCGCCCGGCACTACTGCCCCCACCACGTGGGCCATTACCTGGGCATGGATGTCCACGACACCCCTGAGCTGTCCCGCTCCCGGGCCCTGCAGCCTGGGATGGCCATCACCATAGAACCAGGTACCCTGAGGAACGGCCTGTTCAAATTCCCTCTTAAAGCTGATGCGGGTACGATTTGAGAGTTAAAGAGAGAGCAGCGAATACAGCTGAGGAGTTTGAAAATAAATAATCAAAAAAAACTCCCTCCCTTCCTGCTCCCTCCCTCTATGCTTCTCCTCCACTGAGAAGTGTTGCATTTCACGCACCTGTGATTGGCAGGCAAGATGGATTCCCCGAACCAATCAGGAAAGAGATGCCCTGTATTGTCAGAAAGGAACTGGAGTGGTCTCTACTCTAAATGGTCTCACACAGAGGCAGTGGCACTCAACTCAAAACATATTCTCACAGCGCATTTCACTAACCAATAGCTGATGGATAACTATGCCATTTCTAACCATATAAACTAAAATAATGGCTCTTAAGTCTTACCTACAGCAGCTTAACTGCTCTTTCAGTATGCGCAGGATAGTCTAGTAGTGGTTTAGACTCTCCCACTCCCAGGCGACGGTTCAGGGTTTGAAACCCACTGTCCGCAGTCTACCAGTAAGGCATTCTGGAGCTAGTTGCCCAACCCACTAGCTGCTTTCACTGTAAGTAAATCAATGTCAGTACATAAATAAGTAAGGAGAGTAAATGTATCCAATAAAGGATGAAATACTTGTAAAAACCAGGTCCCTGATCTCTACAGGGGCCAAGACCGGCTTCCTCCTCTGTGCTGAGCCTGACCAGTTGCAAATGTGCTCTTATACTGTTGTCCCAGCAGGCCCACCTTGCCCTTAAAGCTAGGCTAGGCCATTGGAAGCACCTTATGTCATATTTGTTGAAATTGCTTTACATCCCGACATCAATAAATCAAATGCTCTGACAAAAAAATAAAGAAATCCAGTATCTGTGGCTGTCCAGGCCTGTAATAAGCCCATCCAGTCATTTAATTTTGCCCGAATGTCTGTCTACCTACCTACTCGGCTACCGGCACGCCCTCTACCTGTGCATGGGTAGGACCGGAGTCCTCCACAAGGCTAGGCAGACCTACTGCTAAAGCTAGCGATCTAGCCACGTGTTTTGGGGAAGTGGCTTCATAAGGAGGCCTGAAGGGAGGATCATTTCAAATCTTGCTTACTCCGGCTGGTTTCTCCAAATCGCCTACCGTAGCTTTAAGGGACATTTTCAGCCATTGTCTATGCAACGTCAAATACCTCCCTGAGGACACTGGATCCACTGTGAATCCCAGACCTCCTGGGATCCTCCTGCTTTAGGAGGAGCCTAACGACCCCGTCCTCTCTCCCTCTGGTCCCCAGGCCTGTACATCGCCGAGGAGGACACCCGTGCCCCCGCACGCTTCCGCGGCTTGGGGGTGAGGATCGAGGACGACGTGGTGATCCGAGACGTGGGGGGTCCTCTCATCCTCTCCGCCGACGCACCGAAGATCATCGCGGACGTTGAAAGGGCCTGTGCCCAGAGCTAGGGCCGGTGGAAGGGGCCGTGTGGGCAGCTGGTCGCATCGGGCAGCCATGGTCCAATATCCCCCTCCTCCAGCGCACCACGTGGTCTTCAAAGTGTGGTCCACCACATTCTTTGCGTCTTGTGTTGTTTATTTTCTGTGGGGCACAGAAAAAACGCATTGAAGTGTCCAAGTCTGAAACTCAAAGTATATTTTATGGGAAATAAGATTATTTAAATTTTACATTAAATTAAATTGGTTTGTTTAACTTCATGTATTATCTCTAGGTGGAGATGGTGTTGTCCATTTGCTTGATTTCAGAATGACCATTCACATTGTTTTGAATCGATGATGGGAATGAAGAGCTGGTCAAATAGTTAAGACAGCAATATTATCTAAACCCTACACTGGGTAGGCTGTATCACCAAATTCTCTCCGAAGTCTACCTCCCTCGTTGAAAAGCGGTTTTGCAAACGTGCATTCGGCGATTTGTATCACATTTTCTGATACTTATCAAATGAAATGACTTGATTGTCCTGTCCCCGTCGTATTTTACACTTGTGTAGTCTCTTGTTTGCTCTCGTGTGGCTCAATGGGCGGCATTTTCTCCTTCACAAATGTGCCATTGAGCGAACTAAATCGCAGTTTTAATATCAATTTAGCCCACTGTGTCGTTGTGCCCTAAAAATAATGGAATAATCCGTGGCACGTAAAACAGACCATTAAGCGCAAATAATGAGCAATGGGCTGGCTTTGTTGGTACTATTTATTCTTCCATTTTGTTATATATCAAAATGACTTAAGTGTAATCCATTCGTTTTCAAGTAACATAGCCTTTTATGTTTAGAAATACGTTGTGAAACAGCCTTTAATTCATGCCCGGTGTTTGGAGATTACAATGATAAAATGGCATAACGTCGAGAGCCGTCGTATCCCATGTCCACTAGTCATTCAGAGGTGGCAGCGTTTGGTCTTTGATTTAAGTTAATTGTGACATGTGCGTCGTGTGGTACAGTCGCTCACTGGTGGAGCGCGACTGTCCCCTACAGATTATCAGGTTAGAAGTACAACTCCGAGAGAACACGAAACTGTATTCCGGGCAATCCCGAGCCACCAACCAACCCCCCTACACGCCTAATGTTGCTGTACCTCCAACCCTCCCCCCGTATCAGAGGAGTAGAAACAACAAGCCGCCATTTTGTTTGTGCGGACAGACCGTAAGAAACAGGAGACACCGAAAGAAGGAGCGACTTCGCCGCCGATAACAGCCGCTCCGTGAACCGCCGGGAGTACAGAGGCGAAATCGTGTCTTGGCATTTAATGCGACTATAGATCGCATGAACAAAAGACAAGACGCAACCGAAAACGGATCGGCGATTCAAAAAGGAAATACTCAGAGGATCCAAGGAAGGGGGTGTTTTTGCGGAGCGGAGAGGAGAGGCGGAAGAGGGCAATATATTATAGCGAAGGAAAACCTGCGAAAGAAAAAATGAACGTGAAATATCATTATGTGTCCATCGCGAAGCAAGGAAATAGCACGCATAGACAATTATACACATAAATGTTTCACGGGCTCAAGGGAACGGTGGAAAGAAGAAAGACGGGGTTAAAGAAAAGGGGAATTTGTTGGGATAAACGCGAAGGGGGGCATTCTCCATCACAAAGAGTCAATGAAAGGATTTTTTGAACCCACAATATTTGGGGTGCAAGGATGATCTCTTGCATATCCACTGTTTTTCACTTCTAAAGAAGCCATATTTTGTGCCCGACGTTTTATTGAATTTTTGCCTAAGGTCGCATTTGCTTGTTTTCTGGAGTCTTATTTTTCAATTTGCCTTTCGTGCATGATTATACGCAGTGAGTGACAGTTAAAAATTGCAGTAGTTATAACCATGCTATTTTTCAATCTGAGAAGCTTGCCAGTGTTTTCTTTGGTTGAAATCTAGGCTACATCTCTTTAGAAGTAACCCCATGGAACCTCGTCTGCAAAATAAAACTAATTGGATCATTCTGATTGTACCCTAATTATTAAATAGTTGTTTGATAACATTTGAGAACTCTTCCAGAAGAGAGAAATCTGCATCCGAATCGATTGGCAATCAAGCTGCAGACAAGCAGTGATTTGGATTTTTTCTCTCTTGAATTTTGCAACCATTGCCAACCCAATTGGCTGCATCAGACATATTCGTGCGATGGGGCGCTACAACTAAATGTGCAATATGAGTCCGTTATTTTGACCCAGTGCCTTGCATGGTCAAATGTATACACTAAGGGCACAGTGGTTTACGTCCAGATGCAAAGAAGGCTTTGTGAGATGCATGGAATTTAAATGATATCCATTTTAAACGAGCTACTGTTGGACTGGTGTCTTTCGACGGAATCGTGATTTATTGGATTTATCATTTGCACCGACCCCTGCTTTTTTAGTGTTGAACAGGACAATAGAACTCATGCTTATATTGCAGACGATTTTGAACGACTGTCACTCACATGAAGTGTTTAAACACCTACGGAGCACCTAGGTGATGTTTGGACTTGCTGGCCTTAACAGCAGAGAGAATTCAGATCAGGCGGAAGAAAGAAAAATGCCATTAAGGATCTCTTAACTGTTGCATGAGAGAAAGCTCCCAAAAAGTTACCACCAGGGTCGTGCGGGACTGCGTTTTTCGATCGCATTTTTCGTTCCCATTCACAGGAGGAGAGTCTTCACACGCGCGCCTCATATCCGAAGTCCTACATTTCTCCGCCGACTATGGCGGACCAGACTGGATGTACCATGGAGGACAGGTCTTGGGACATTTTCGATGTCGCAGAAGAAGCTACATGAGGTAGTCGAAGGCCCCGTGCGTTCGTCGACTCCACCTTACCACCTCCTCCTGCTGTACCCGGAGAAATCTGTGAAGAAACTAAATCTCCGACAGGGGAGGGGGATTCATATCTGCTGAGAGGGATAAACTGAGTGGGAACTCTGAAGGGAAGAGTTCAACATTGCCTTCTTTCCCCTACCGTCCCCCAAGCGGTGGGGGAAGAATCGGAAACAATTGCCGAGCAAGACACGGACGATAACTAGGGACATATATTCTCCCCGTGTGGATCCACAGCAATTTTTAATTCGTCAAAAATATGGCCGATAATGTCTTGGACTCCGGCCCGCCTTCAGCCAAGAGGCCCAAGCTGTCCTCTCCAGCTCTTTCAGTGTCTGCCAGTGATGGAAATGGTAAACATGCATTTATTTTTCTTATTCATAAGGCTTAACTTGCTAAATTGCACACAATATGTAATCACAGGTCAACGGGCTTGGCTTTCCTGCAGTTGAAAGGGCGAGCAAGTTGCTCGTTCTTTCTAACTTAGTTGCCACAGTTTACTGCTCTTAAACGTGCATGGCTTACTGTTGTCAATGGATGTGTAAATACGTGTTGTGGAAGTGTTGTGGCCGAGTGTGTGCTGCTTCCCAGGTGTGGGTCTAGGTGTTTCATAACTTATCCAACGCATAGTAGCCCATCGGGCTAACTAGCCAGTGACTGTAACATCCACCAGACAATGGAAGTCAAGTCGCCCAGTTCCCTCAAGTTGAGCCGCTTCTCTCTGAGTGAGGCGGTCTCACTTTTTAAAAGCACAAAGACAAATAAACGAAACGACAGATATCGCCATCGTCTCCTTTCACATAAGTGCAAAGTTCAGAGTAAAACGAAGCGAAAGGTCAATTTTGAACAGCAGAAAATAACGGTACTCCAGAGAGCTAGCGTCGACTAGCATGGATGCTACCGTTGCCGGTTCATCGTAGTTTTCTTAAGCTGCCTTGCGATTTAAATGAACGCAAACCCTCGGATAACATGTGTCCGGACGTGTTTAACTGTGCACCATTCAACGGCGTACTACATTTGTGTCCCCGGAATTGCTATATGTCGTAACATGGTCGAAATAACACGATTTTTATTGAACCACTGTTGCTAACCAGCTAGCTATTGTTTGGACCTCACTTCAATGGAGAAGTTGCGCAAAGCATTGTTGTCTCGCTGAAGGGACCGCTGCTGCGTGGTCCAAGACCCGGCTGCTGCGTGGTCCAGGACCCGGCTGCTGCGTGGTCCAGGACCCGGCTGCTGCGTGGTCCAGGACCCGGCTGCTGCGTGGTCCAAGACCCGGCTGCTGCGTGGTCCAGGACCTGCTGAAGTCCAAGTCCCGGCTGCTGCGTGGTCCAGGACTTAGCGTTTTAGTGAGCGACTGTGGGTTTTTTTTGCTCTTGGTTTTTAAGACTTGTCTTTTTTTTGCGTCCATCTATTAAGTCCTCCGATTAGGGTATAT
>OOFG01094220.1:0-18295 GCA_900323295.1 Molva molva | reverse complement strand
CAGAGAGAGAAAGAAAGAGAGAGAGAGAGAGAGAGAGAGAGAAAGAGAGAGAGAGAGAGAAAGAGACAGAAAGAGAAAGAGAAAGAGAGAGAGAGAGAGAGAGAGAGAGAGAGAGAGAGAGAGAGAGAGAGAGAGAGAGAGAGAGAGAGAGAGAGAGAGAGAGAGAGAGAGAGAGAGAAAGAGAGAGAGACACAGATTTTGAAAGCAGCGGAATTCCTCTCCTCCTCCGCGCTGTCCTCTGGGAGGCGTCAGCAGCCCGCGGAGAGCGCGGAGGTAAGACGGGGGCCTGTCAGGAACAAAGCGCTAAATTCACATGATGTGTTTTAGCTAAAAGGGTGAGAGAGAAATGAATCAAAGCTTGGCGGGGATCAAACGAAAGCGCAACAATAAAGTCAAGGCGGTTGCCATGGGACCAGCAGGAGATGCATATCATTTATAAGTTGTTCTGCTTTGGCGCTGTCAGATGTGCGGGGAATTGATTGTTATTGTTCGGAGTAGTGAGATGCCGCTGGAGGGGGTTACGAGCGAGGGTCAGCCTCTCACACAAGCAGAGGAGGAGGGCTCCTTAGCTGTCTGAACCAGCAGCTGCCTGTGATCTATGTCAAAGGCCACCGTAGAACAAAACAGACATTAAAATAACAATAAACAAAAATAAACAAATTAATTTCATTACGTTACGTGCCAAATATTGGCACATAGGGCCTAGAGGCTAAATATCCCTTTTGTATTTAAGGCAGATTTGCCATCACTGGGTATTTGAACATGAAATCGAGTAGACCTGGGGTTTTATCATTCATGTAGTGTGGGCTGCACACTAAAAACTAACAAAAGCACACCTTCATGCTCTCTAAATAAAACAAGTCTTTTTTTCATCTCAACAATTAACAACAGTTGATACAAAGGCCCACGTAATCTAGTAATCAAAATAACTCCAATTTGAAAATGTAAGAAATACTTTTCTAAGATATGCCAATTGGCTCTCTCTCTACTTTCACACACACACACACACACACACACACACACACACACACACAAACCCTCCCCCCCAAAAAATCACATTTGATTGACATAACAGGGAATGTGTCATTTAAACATCCATCAGTGATCGTGTGAGCACGTGTGTGCGTGTGAGCACGCATGTGCGTGCTTGTGCTCGCGCAAAGATGAGACCCAGTCTGTCTGCTTCTTTTGCAGATTGCCCCCGTGAGAAATCCCAAAATAACCACAAAGGGCTTCTCAGTGGGTGTGATGAAAGCTCCATCAGCAGCCATTTGAGCAGTAAAAACCGCCAGCAGGTCCGCGTCCCTGCTGAATGACACCTCACACGTCACACGGAGACAGGAGAGGGAGACAACCTCTCATTTGGGGGAGAGCAACGCGGCTGTGCGTGTGTTATTGACATGATTCCACGTGTGTTAACGAAAGGCCGCATGAGTTCTTTTTTTCAAGATTACTTTGATCATTTGATCATTTCCTGTCTGCTGTACACAGACCTTCTTCGTAACTACTGGATGTAAAAAAAATCCAAGATCGACTATATAAAACAACATATTGCACATCATCTCAATTGATGTGCAATTATAGTTTATGTGTAATAATAGTAATGCATTATTAGTACATTTGCTTAAACCGGAAAATTACGAAATAATAATCTATGGTTGCCTCCAAAGTATAATGGGATAGATAGATAGATAGATAGATAGATAGATAGATAGATAGATAGATAGATAGATAGATAGATAGATAGATAGATAGATAGATAGATAGATAGATAGATAGATAGATCGATCGATCGACAGATAGACAGATAGATAGATAGGTAGATAGGTAGATAGGTAGATCAGAAGCAAACCACTGGCATGTAAGGGTGAAAACAAATACAGATCTCTTTTCAGTGAACAGCAGTCATCAAAGTAATCTCAAACTGAAAAAAAACCACGGTAAAGATTCTATCTGTGTTTCACTCCTGTCAGGCCCATAAAGACGTGAGAACTACAAACAAAAGAGCAAGAGTGTATTGTTCTTTAACTGCTAGAAGCCCTCAGGTTATTTTGCCTCTGCCTTGAAACGAATCAATGTAGCCCTTCTCACTTTGAACAAGTGCGCCGCATTTGCCGAAATGAAACGTTGGCTGAGGAGCTTTATCGTTGAGGTTACTCTTGTTTGTCGACAACATGAGTAGATTTGATAAACAAACACAAATATATTAGCACTTGATCGTGAATTTGTCTCCGAGAGAAGAATAAAAAAACGTTATGATCTGAGGAATTGTTATTCAGCGTACGACCCTTTGGATTGTGTTTGGATGTTCTCTCTTAAGAGACAACACTTTTATTATTTTATTATCATTATAGTTTTAGAATTCGAAATACCAATCAAAAGTAGGCTTTTTGTACCCGAAAAATTACGTTCTGATTTTTTTCTGGAACTGTACAATAAACATAAATAACAAATTAACTGACTTTAACAATTGCATTTTGAACACTTGTTTCCTTTTCTTGTTTTTAGGACAAATACATTCTAGACAACCAGACTTCAACCCTTTTTCCTTGTCCAATATCGCCCCCAAGTGGTGACACTTGACAGTGTATGAAATTCAATAAGCGTGTGTTAGAAGAACGTAAACTCATTGCACATTGTTCAGGATTGTCAAGGTCATTGACTTATAAGCATATTCGATTACATCATTTCAGATTAAATGAAAGTCTACCCGGTTGTTTATCGAGCAAAGCGAGGGATCAAACGCTACATGACTTCAGTATTATTATGTATTTTTACTGGCCAGCGTGTAACGGTGAATAGAGAACACAGACTCCACTCATATTATCTTCGATATCAACATATGGTAGTGGTTACATGTCGCTCTGCTGTCTGCGATGCAGAGCACAGTCTTAAATCAGTCATTTCAATATCAAAGCACTTAACACTAGAATGATGATTACTTGCAGGTGGAAACCCATGCTGCTTGTCAAGTCTGCATGCGCACACAATGACTGAGCTCTTATCTGACATATACAGTACGGCCAGTTCTCAATGGGCGAGATCGCATTACACTTGATTACTTTAGAGTTTTTTAGCAATTTTCCCAAATTACACCGGCCTTTGGTCTCCGTGAACTTGATGGACTTGAATGGTTTGCATTACTAAGCTTCTCTACACTGATGCCAGTAAACAAACCAAGCGAGCCATTTTAAGGGTGAGCGAGTGCAACTTCTAAAGCGGTAGAGCGCAACAAGTGCGTCGGTTCACAACAATGTTTCAATGTTTTAATTGAATTGGGGGAATCAAATGTAATTTTAAGGAAAAAAAGTATTTTCAATGCCATGATTAAGAGGTATTGAGTTTTATTGAATCAATACAGACATTCTATTCAGACAACTATTCATCCAGTGTACGGCAGAAATATTGCAGACATATCGCCTCTCTCGGAGTATGCAGTGTGTGCGTTGCCTTTAGAGTAAAATTTATGCGCTTCACACACGGATCCATATTTGAAGTTAACTCATCCTCCCTCTCTTTCCTATTCTTTCTCTCTCCCTCCCTCCAGGATGTCGGGGCCATGGAAATATGCTTGATGTCAAAAAGAGCCCAAGACGAGACTGACAGGAAAATGGCATGAATAATATGACCACCCTCATTACCCTTCTAGGAAAAATACTTAAGGGAGGGATACGAAATGAAGAGTAAGGATACACTTTCAGTGTCACACGAAATAGCTATTTATTCTGGCAGGAGATATTCTCAGATTCCCATAAGATGTTTGTCTTTTTTTTTACTGCACTGCCCAAAAAGCTGACTGGCGAGAGCTGTATCTATATCTGTAAGGAATTAAGGACTGTTATTGTACATAGGCCATTATTATAAGAGACTGTTTAAACCAACTGAATGGATTTAGTTATTTTCCAACCCCGAAAGCTGGCAACATCAATCCTAATTCTGCTAACTCCCACTCTTTAAGTTGTCAAATGATTGCTGTAACACATCCATAGCCATCATTTTAACAGCTTTGCATTATCTAACCAACATTGGAAACACTCAGTCTTTTCAAACGTGTCTTGGCCTGCAACAAATGACACATTTGTGAAGCCAATGGAAAGGAGATACACTAACATTGCACGATATGCCAAAACCGGCCAAGCTTACTTTTGGAAAACATTGGTACAAATGATCCACATCTGAAATGGGCTACACCATACAGTAATACAGATAGGTTCCTTAAATAACTAGGATAAACATTTTGTGCAAAACAAGGAACCATTGTGGCCAATCACACGGATAACATACAGGGTTTAAATAGTCAGTGATTGGTTGGGTTTCTCTGCATACATTGTCTGTCGACTTCCCCGCTACTTTGAACACACCCATGCAGAACGGCTGGGAGAAGACCTGACAGCGATTAGAGCTTAAATGACACCAGTGACCAACACCACCACCTGTACTCGGTCCGGCCCGGTCAGAGGATGAAGAGGGAGGAGGACGGTCAGGGAGCATCTCAACTCAGACATACTTCTTGAACTCATCGTACAGCACCAGGACGAAGGCCCCGCCCATGCCACGCAGCACGTTGGACAGCGCTCCCTTGAAGAAGGCCTTGCCTCCCTCTTCCCGCGCAATCTTGGACCAGCAGTTCATGGTGGACGTGTACATGATGTCGCCTGGGAAGACACAAACAACATACAATGGATGCAGATAAACATCCGGAATGGTGCACACCATTCCGGATGTTTATTTTTCGATGACATCCCTATCTGCCCCTTTTTTTATCTCCATCTCTTAAACAAGATGATAACTAGATAACTATTTTCTTGGTTAACTCACCGGGACCTTTGCTCTTGTTATGTTCTTGCTTCCTCTAGTCCCTACCCTGGGCTCTGGGCTCTTCCTACTATGACTGGTCTTCCTCTTATTGACTGCTTGGCTATAAGTATTAGTGTGAAAGCCATGTTCTTGACTTAGAGGACACTTTGGTTGTACACTACACATTGTGAACAACCTATTATCCTATCATGCATTCTATTATTCATCCCAAAGTGCATTGAATACTTGAAACGAATCGTCTCACCGCCTTTCCGTCCGGACTGCATCATCATGCGTCGCCTGACCGTGTCGAAGGGGTATGACACTATTCCCGCCACGGTTGTCACTGATTGGGCGATAATCCAGCTGACCATAATATGGGTGTTCTTAGGATCAGGAAGCATTCCTGAACACAAAATCATGCAGTTTGGATTACAGCAACATTGTTCTGCGATGATGGCCAAAGAGAGTTTTGTTAGGGTACAAACATTATACAGAAAATAACTGATGTGTGTCAAACCATTTTGAGTAGGGCTCAGCAATAATTGTTTCACATGTAAAGACCTTTACATTTTAAAAGAGAGTTCTGATATACTTAACAAATATCACAGAGTGATATTTGTTAAGATTGTCATGTAAAATCCCATGTCCCGATCACACTAAAATCCCACCCCATCGCCCAGCCTTCCAAAGCCATCCACGCCCCTCTCCGTGCATGCGTCTCCTCTGGATCTTCACGGTTTTAGCCTCCTACCTTTGGCCGTGTCATAGACGCCAAAGTAGGCGGCCCTGTAGATGATGATGCCCTGCACGGAGACACCGAAGCCCTGGTACAAGCCCTTGATGCCGTCCGACCGCGTGATCTTCCCGAGGCAGTCGACCAGCCCGGAGAACTCCCTGGTGGAACCGGCCTTGCCCACGTCGGCCGCCAGGCGGGTACGGGCGAAATCCAGCGGGTAGACGAAGCAGAGGGAGGTGGCCCCCGCCGCGCCCCCGGACGCCAGGTTCCCGGCGAAGTAGCGCCAGAACTGGGTGTGCTTGTCCACGCCACCCAGGAAGACCTGCTTGTATTTGTCCTTGAAGGCAAAGTTGAGGGCCTGGGTGGGGAAGTAACGGATGACGTTGGCCAGATTTCCGCGCCAGAAGGAGACGAAGCCTTGCTCTTTGGGGATGCGTACGATGCAGTCCATGATGCCCTTGTACTGCATGTCTGTGCTGATCTGTTTGCTGACATGCTGGACCTGACGAGGGAGAAATACAAATTGATTTCCTCGAAAGAAAGAAAAGAATAGGCCTACATTTTATCATAGGCATGATAAACATTTTATCATAGGCCTATGGATACTGTCATATATTATATCCTGAATGTCAACAGTGTCATAGACAATATATTTATCTAGCCAATGTCTATCTATTAGCAATCAGCAAAAATATTTTCTTTACAAACGTAGATATTTTTATTTCCATAACAGAACGCATAGGTAAAAGGAATAGGCCTGGGACACTGCAGTCACTGAGTCACCAGCAAGAGGCGGATATGGGATTTATGCGTAAGCGATATCAAAATGAATACGTTATAGAAGACTATATTAATCTCTACATCACATAGGCACAAACTAAGCTAAATACTTTAAGCTTATAGTTGCGACTGAGATGCACATCTGTCAATGCATCTGCGTAGTCGCAATTTATAATCTTATAGTTGCTTCTACGCAGATTATATTACTCTCTACATCACATTGGCACAAATTAAGATCAAGATTTATATCTTTCAATGCATCTGCGTAGTCGCCATTTCTAAGCATAGTTGCGACTACGCAGATGCATTGACAGATGTGCGCTGTTCATCCTCACTGCAGGGAAGGACACAGCTGCAGTGCATGCAGAGGTCTTACAAAAATGTCTCCCAAGGATAACATCGCTTATATAAGATAGTCATATTTTGACATCAGTAAGGTCTACTAAATTACTAATGTCAACAGTAATGGTATTGTCTTGCATACACAGAGTATGGTTCTTCATTCCCGGATTCTTCTAAACGGTGACTTGCAGCTTTGCCTACCTGGAGAAGCAATTTCACCCGCTCAATTGGCGCTACAGCAGTTTTAGAAATGGCTGCAGCAACTCCACCTGCCAAAAAGTCCTTTGCAAACGAGACGGCTGCATCATTCATGGTTGCTGCTGGTTTGCTTGGGTCAATTGAGTACTGCTGAGGCTGAGACTGAGAGGACAGAGCAAAGATGAGTTTCGGCGACTGGGTACCACAAGTTCAGCCTTCGGACCATGCAAAATGAGAGAACAAGAAGTCCTTCTATAGCATCGCGAGATGATACAGGAAGGGCAACGGACGTGATTCAGGCATCAACTAAAATGCGGTGTAGCATTTTAAAATACTATTATTGTTAAATATAGTCCTAGTATTAAATAAATATTCTACTAAAATTAAATAATATTATAATATAATATTACTAGTGTTTTAAGAGCAACCATATTACAATAGATGTACAACCTACATAAAATACATATTAGGCTTACATAAAGTACGTTACATAAACAAGAAAGAAAAGGCTAAATAATGTAGCAACACAATTCGTTTGCATTTATTTGGACTATGTTTAAAACATGTCTTTTAACTACAAAGCCTGCCCTTACTACAACAACGACCTTCATTTTCCTTGATCACAATTCCAATGAATCGCTAACTTACAACCTGGCTCAAGTTGCCACAACAAACTAAGGCCAAAAGGCACAACCAAAACTAGATAACAAAACCACAAGGCACAAAACCAAACCAAAAGGAATCAAACCAGAAGCTCCACCCTACCCCTAAAAGGCATAAAGCAAACCAAAACATTCCATGCTTTATGCAAACACTCCATCTAATTAACACTAATTACTTAAAATGCTCCCCAGATTACATACTTTACAATAATGGTATAACCCCTCACCATTACCCTCCTGGAACACCTTTGACCCCAGTTTCCCCCTCCATCTCCCACCTCAGAAGCCTTGGATCTTGAGGAGCATGTGTAAGAAGGGAAGACAGAGAACTAGGGATAAAGTGTGGGAGAATTTTATTATACCCTTAGGATTATAATCTATATTGCCTTACATGCTATATGGATGACATAAGCGTGTGAAAACACTGAGTCTTCTGAAGAGACTCTTGCTTCTTAGAAAGGTCATCATGTACTAATATTCAGGCCTGACACAAGGCAGTATCGCCCAGAGATGCATTGTTTTTGTTTTCAGATAGACAAAGCATCTATACGGTTTGTTCAGGGACAGAAGTGAGGTTATAAAAACTGTGTGCCGAAACTGGAAAAGCAGGTGTTCTGCAGACCAGCTCGGCTTTTGTATTACTTTGTTGAAGTTCTGAATAAAAGTCTTAAACTTTATTCGGTAGTTTCCTGATCTCTTTCATTGTTAGAGTTTAAGTCTTGTACTTTTCCACAACAAAAGGGACCAGAGCGAATGGGCCGCTAATCCAAACAAACAAAAAGAATGGCTTAGATGCTCAGAACAAATCAGGGACTGTTTCCCTGCCCTTAAAGTTTTGAAAACAGCAAAACGAGATGCTAGTTATGTCAAATGCCTAAATTATCCATTAACAGCCAAACAAGACAAACACCTCCCATAACTTGTGGAAGCATCATGTACATTGATCCAGTGGCCACAAAAAATTGTAACCCCAAACCTTTGCAACCAACTAAACCTGGAGTCCATAGTCTTTGTGAAGGTTAACCTACGCACCCGTTCTTTCAGTCAAAATGGCCGCTGGAAATCAAGAGCCACCTGACAAATCGAGTAAGTGCTCAGAAATTAAGTTTCTGGCTAATATGAACAAATCAGACTCAAACCAAACAGCATGACAGACCAACCAACTAACTCACGCCCTACCAACCAATTTAAATCCCCCTCACCCTTCCAATTTGATCACCCAACCAGTCAATTTAAATCACCCAACTTAATCAAACCAACCATCACCCTACCAACCAACTTAATCATGCTGCGCACCTATTCCATACCAACCAAATTATCAACAGACCAAACAATAAACCAACAGACCAAACAATAAACCAACAGACCAAACAAACTCACTTTGTTGCCGACTTGACGTCCCAAACAAAATAACAATATTACTCTTACACTTACGTTTTGATAAACTGCCACTTTATTATGGCACACACCCCATGTCACTAAACAAACCTACCAAACAGAACCAAATTACCTTTAAGATGAAGCCCCATTTGTTACAACCCGTTCCACACATACCGCCAACAAAGATATCTGGTGATTGGGTAGTACAATCACTTAATACAATCGTTCAAGTCAAAATGTTTGTCATACAAAATGTACACTTTCTACTTTTTAATAGCAAGGACAACATCAAGGAAGTTCCAAGTGTGGGCAATGCGAATGTCCCCGAATCCATGCTGGTGTAGTAGCTGAGTATATTCGCCTCCTGTCCGCTCCTTGCCGTGTGTCTGTATCAGCATGTTGAGAGACTGGAGGGCAGGGTACGATCTGGATGTATCCAACAGGGCCTCCGCCACAAGCACTGCACTCCCTGGACCCCCCAGACAAGAACATGATCTTGAGAAGAGCGTACATACTCATTTATGACACTGAACAGAGGCATCCAAAACACCTGCATACAAACACATGTTGCTCAATGTGGTATACAAGTGATTTTGTATTAAACATTTTCTATGACATCATTATCAATGAAAATAGAGCAACATGTATCAATATTCAGCTACTGGTAGTGCGCCCTTGTACGGATAATGCATCGATAGATGATATCATACAGATCATATATTATCATATTTTTCATAAATAATGTAACAAACATACAATCAAAGTTTTTTATTTATTTATAATTATGACATTACAATTACAAAATGTCAAACCCTACACAGCTGGTAAAAATACAGCTGTCAGTTTTTAAAAATACGATCCGTCTTTAAGCTACGGGTCAATCTTTGATGCAGAGCATGACATCCAGCAGGGTGTCTGTGTGTGCGATGTGCGACACGGTGAACCCGTGACTCTCCAGCAGGGCCGTGTACTCCCCGGCACTCCTCTGCTTCCCCTCACTCATGCTGAGGGCCTGGAGGAGGCCGCGGGTGGGGCCCCTCCTGTCTCTGTCCAGAAAGATCTCACTTACCAGGAGGCCACAGCCTGGGACAAGGAAGGTAGGATGGGCAGAAATATATATGGTGGAGAAAGAGTGAGTGCCTCTTACGACGTAGCCTACAAGGGTCATTACATAGTGACCTTCACAATCGGTGTGTGTTTTATTGCTCATTCAATTCTGAAAATCTGAGAATGACTAGCGTGTTTTTGTAGTCGACAACCATGTATCGTGACCTTGACCAACCACGCCTCGTCGGCAGTGTAGAAACGCCACAGATATTCTTGAAAAATCAAGCATTATGGAAATATTTGCAATAAGAGCCAAGTTTACCTGGAGTGCAAGCGTCGGAAATATTACTCAGCAAGGAGTGCACCTTCTCGTCCGTCCAGTCATGGAGAATCCTGGCCAGGATGTACAGGTCAGCTTTAGGAAGCTGGTCTTTAAAGAAGTCTCCTGTTAAAGCCCAGCACAAAAGAACACCAGAGGTCATTCAAATAAGGTGATAAGGTGCCCATTTTTTAAAAAAAAATGGTAGCAATTAGGTACTGACTCATTTGTTTATTTGGTATCAATTGAATCTGATATGGTGAATATTCGGAGTAACCAGCCAGAGAAAGCTAGATTTTCAAAGTATACAACTGAAAATATCTCAACCTGCCCTTCAGGTCTTCCTCCCAAGCCACTCCCCCAAAACATGTGACTAGCTCGCTAACTTTGGCAAAAAGTCTGCCTAGTCTTGTGGAAGACTCCGGTCATGCGCTATGAGTGCACGGGCAGAGTGCAGCCAGTTAAGTAGGTAGACAGGCAGGTAGGCCATCCAATCACTTCATTCGGGCCAAATTATATTATTGGACGGGCTTAATTATATTATTTGACCGCCACATATACCGGATTTGTAAATTTTCTTTGCCAGAGCATTTGATTTATTGATTGCTGTCGCGATGTTAAGAGAATTTCAACTAGTTAACAAAAAATAATTCTAAATAAATTGCCTTACCTAACGTGCTTTAACGTAATATGGTGAATATTTGGTGGCCACTCTGTATAATAAAATTTATATTTGGTAGCAATTGGATACAACATGAAGGAGTGTTGGAGTATCACTTGCCTGCAACAAATGAAACCCTGTTGTCTAGGCCCGGTGGACAGAAGGCCCCGCTCATCTCCACCACACTCGGCAAGTCGAACACGGTCACCGACAGCCCGGGGTACGCTTTGGCCAACCCGTGCGCCATGGAACCAGTGCACCCTGTAGGGAGGAACAGTGGCGTGGTCGTTTAGCGGTCTAGCAGTGGTATCTAATGTTAGTGTGACCTCGGATCCGGCAGTCCGACTACATTACTTCTCCAGGGAGATGGCATCACAAAAAAGGAAACAAAAAACAAAAAGGGGCAAGGTTACGTATTCTTTCCTGTTTCGTTTACTGAGATATTCTACTGAAGAGAAATTTGTGAAGAGAGATTTGTGAGACTAGTCTTAGTGTCATGGCTCTGTGTTTTTATGGTTTTGCGGTTGTGTTATTCTCGCCATGCACTCACCTCCCAGGTCACACGCAGTCTTGAAGCGTGAGAGGTCAAAGGCTGCGATCACAGCTGGTTCCACGACCCCAGCGATGCTGTGCATGGCCTTCATGAACCGCAGTTTCTGCGGGTCTCCGGAGTACAAAATGTCCTGTGGCGAGAACACAAGACACGATTAAAAAAATAGTAACCCGCGGCAACAGTTCCCACCTCTACCCCCACTTCCAACATCTAAGATGGATATAAAAACTCTATATAATGTTTTTATCCAACAATGATTTCTGCAGCTCAGGTGCAGTTTTTTTCATTGTCCAAAAAGGACGATCCAAATTGATCTGGTGTGTTTTTAGGCATTTGAGGGAACGAACGAGGAGAAATACATGTTTGAGGGACATTTTGAGTTTTTTCTACCGCTCTGAACAACGGCGAAATGTAATTGCCGCGGCGAAATGTAATTTATTTATCATAAATCATGCGCGTGCATATACATACATGCATACACCCACACGTGGGTACACACACACTACGCACTTGAACAATATCAGTAATTACAGATTGTAGATTGTATAACTACAATATTGGAAAAGGAAAGATGTATATAACAGGATAGACGAAAATACAGCATGGATCGATTACAAAGATGTGATTGATGATCTAAGACGATATCTAGTCTCATATCAGGATATGGATATAATATCGATATATTACCACGCCCTACCTGAAAGAGATCGTTGGTGGTGGTGGTGGTGGTGGTGGTCTGTCCGGACACCTTGGCGTGTTGGTTGGTTCCCTCCCTGACTGAGCTCTCCAGATGGGAGAAGAGGTTCCACACCAGCTCATCACAGTGCTCCATGTACCCCAGCAGGGAAGAGGGGGAATCGGACAGCAGGAACCGTTGGGCCAGGCGGCTGTTCTCATACACCTCTTCCTGGTTTGCTGCGAGGAGCAAAAGGGGTTGGTTTTGTGTTGTACACAAACGTACGTAGACAGATGATGCTCACATATATGGACTATACAGAAGACATGGATGTACATGGATCACAGTGCTGATAACATAACCTTACACAATTGTATGTACACACACAGCGGTGTATATATAGTTATAAATTCTAAATATCATGTTATTATTGGTTTACATTGATATATGCCTAATACAATACTGTAATATACGGAAGAAAACGCTAAAATTATTTTAGGGTATGTCTGCTCACCAGACCATTACCTAGCAATGTCATGAAATAGAACGATATATAAATATAAAAAATATAATCATGGCAAATCATATGGTAAAATCGGATCCTTAACATAAATATGCTGAGCAGGGACGGACCTCCTTGCTTGCGTTCCAACAGGCCAAGAGACACGCAGGCCTCCAGCAAACACACTGTCCCCTTGAGAGAGGCCTCCAGGGCCTGGGCCACCTCAGCCCCTTTCAAGCCCGGTCTTTTCTGGAGCAGGTCAAACACATGCATCTTGGATGCTGTAAACAACGCCTGAATGAGTCGTAGAAAACGAAAAACAGAAAAGAGAATTTGCTCAAAAAGAGTTAACAAAAAGTCACAGAGACAACCTTATGTGGAGGCAATGCATGCATATAGTTTTTCCATATATTACCTTTGAGGCTTTGAATCCATCCATCAGCTCTATAATCCGCTTTAGGTCCTCAGTGTGCACATTCTCAATCACATAAGGTAGATTCATAGGCCCACTGCTGGTCACCGGTGGAACTGCACTGCCGACTGCCACCACATTCTCTTGGCCCTCCGAGCATTTAGACAAACTGTTGACCAATGTCCAGGAACGGTCATCCGGTGCACTTTGACCATCTTTCCTCTTCACCTAGAACACGTTGAGTAGTTACAAACGTATATGACAAACCATGTTATGTATTTGAGGGCAGATTGTCTATTGTTTTCAAATATTTATTAGGTTGCTTTACAATATATTCACCCTAGAGGCAGGACCAGTTGGCGGGCCATTTTGGATTGGAATGTCTGCTTTGTGAGGGTTGCTTGTTGTAGGGCTGGACAGAGAGGAAGTGGAGGATGGGTTTGCGATAGGGTTCGTTAGGCTGCCGTTAGAGCTGACATCCACACGCGCCACATCGCTGGAGATCGGCTCTTGGTTAAAGATGAGGTCCAACTGCTTGCAGAAGCGGTTAAGGGGGAAGCCCACCACGTTAAGGAAGTCCCCGTGGATGTACTCTACAAGCATGCCACCCAGAGCCTGGATACCGTAGCCACCTGCCTTGTCCCTAAAAGACAAACAAGCCAATGAGCAAAGGCCCAATGTTTCATAACACACAAAACCCTTACATCATATACTTACATAACGTATATTTTGCCCACTTGCTAAATAGAGAAAATGCAAACATAATGGCCAACCAAGGGAAGCTCAAAGTTCACCAGCCAACAGTGATGGGTGGTGAAAACATGAGGTGGAATTCACCCAAACCAATCAGCGAAGGTCTTTGCAAACCAAGTCCGAATCGTACAGAGCTAACAAATGCATTTCATAAAAAAATGCATAGAAGACATTCAGATATGCCTATCTGACACAGGACCCGAAACTGTCCTACTGCAAAGAATACCCGGCATTTTTTTAACTGAACCTGATCGATTTCTGAATTTCATGGGTCCGTTAAAAAAACTGGCCGATCAATAGGAAAGGCCAATATATTACCACATGACCCTCATGCTGTAACTCTTAACATGACATACTCTCTCCAGTTTATAAGGTCGGGGGGAACCCAGTGCTGTCCCATCCAATAATTAATCATGGAAATGACAAATTCAGCGTTGCTGCTACTATATCTATCTACCATCTATCTGCTGCTGCTTCTACTACTGCTACTACTACTGCTGCTGCTGCTACTGCTGCTACTACTACTACTGCTGCTACTACTACTAATACTTATACTGCTACTGCTCTTGCTACTACTCTCCTTTTCTTTATGTCATGTTGTATGCATTATTTTCTAATGTCCTTTTTTTATGTCAGTGCTTTTAAACAAATTATTATATAAAATGTTGGGTCCTGAGCTGAGTTTAATTTGCATTGGACTTGGTGCGCCAAAGACCTTTGTGCAGAAAGCTCAGCATATCAAGAACAGTCAATAGCCATCATGAGACTATCCCTGTAAAGCATTCAACTCACATGGGTTCCCCACTGTCGATGTAATCCCACAGCATAGTCTCTGACAGATCAGCAAACTTTACCTTTGTTTCTTCATAGAAATCAATGGTCTGGTATTCAGTTTCCTCATCTGTTGGGAAGAGTATAAACAACCTCATTTGGAAAACATTTACATTTACATTTAGGGCATTTAGCAGACGCTTTTATCCAAAGCGACATTCATACACACATTCTCACACCGACCGCGGAGTCAACCATGCAAGGTGACAGCCAGCTCGTCGGGAGCAGCCGACCCCCTAAGGAAGACAAACAAACCTTTCTTCCAGGAATGAGCCTTTCGTAAACATTGGATAACCAAAGCAAAGAGATAGACATTTTTTTCCACAAAGAAAGTTAAGTACATACTCTCTTGCTGGTGGCAGAGGACGATAGCGACCCCAGTGCATACGCTGTGCTCTTTGCCACTCAGTCTAGGAAAAGGACATCAAAGAAGTTTTAGACTCTTTTCTTTCTGACACATTCATTAAAGAGTTCCCAGTCATAATCATTTTTACCGTGACAGCATTCTGTACGCATCCTGCTTGTCCACTGGCTTCTCCAGGATCAAACCATCTATTGTCTAAAAGGAAAAAAACACATTTGTCAATAGCTAATTTGATAAATATAATTAAGGTTATAAAATGCTGTAAAAATGCTGTCAGGCCAATGATGCATGTTGCCTCTTACCACGATAGTGTCTGCTCCAATTACTACGTCGGGAGTTTTAAGGTGTTTCTAAAACAAGGCATGAAACATCACGTTCATCGTTATTACACAATGAATACATATGCTGTGTGCGTTATAGTTGGGGAAACATTCAGAGCTTGACTCACAAATGGCATTCTCCTGGCCACCTCCAAAGCCTTCTGCCTGGCTGTCTCAACAGCATACTGGTGGGGTGCTTTGAAAAGACTCTTGTTAAGGGTCTCTTTGAACCACGACGGCACCACCTCAAACCGTAAACCCTGCAGCCACAGCACAATAATGATGATCAGAAGCAAAGTTACACACTTTAAAGCACTTAAGAAAGTACAGCAGAACCATATTGCCAAAAAGGGAGTTGTGCTAGTGAATATAACGTAGAATGTGATACGGTAACGTAAGATCTGTTTATTCCTCCAGAATAACGTATAAAGTCAAATTTATATAAAGTAAGTACTGATGTTAAAACAATTGTCATTAGAAGAAATTAATCATTTTGAAGTAATCACAAGGACATACGGATGTGTGACTGTGTTTAGCTTTTGCATCTCAATGGAACATATCTTGGGCATCTAAATTGTGTTACAATATGCAGATTAGCTCTTACAACATTGGTGAGAATCTCCAGTCTCCTAGGTGAAGAGCTGGCCAACACCACCAGTTTACCAGACAGCTTGGAAATCACGGGATTCAGCACCATGGTTCTTCTCTCTGCCCTTTTAGTACAAGTCAAAAAGTACAAATAAGAAAAATAAGGAATGAAGCAAATTTGATTTAGGTTGCTCATTTACTTAGGATAACTTTTTCAACCTGGACCGTAGTTTCCGATCCTTTTGGGTCATGAGTACGGAAGAGGATTAGGGCCATATGTGATTTTTTTTTAGTTCTGAGTTTAAAGTCAGAATTCTGACTTTAATCTTCTGACTTTAATCTTCTCTTTAATCTGCACGAGTGACTAATGCGGATAACAATTTTAGAAATTGGTCCAGTATTGAGCGAGAGCACTTAATGCAGCCCGTTCGCGGCTGTAATGCGGTTATTTACGCGAATGCGTGGCTAAAAGCAAGTATATCACCGGCTCTGCGCTGCCTGTGCCATTGTTTTCCAATGGGGAGAGCAGTGGCGCCCAACTATGCAAACCCGCTGCCCTCTTGGCGTGGCGAGACTTCCGTTTTGTTACGGATATTTTCATCCAGACTCGGAAATAAACTCAGTCGAGAGTGACAAGATAGAGGTTTAAGAAGACGATTTTAAGAAATGTATTGCTACAGTGGCCAGTCTACTACACGGGTTTGATTTTAAACCTTTACAGAGACTTTGTCTAAGACGTTGTTGTCGAGCAGGACGTTTTAGTGTGTGTGTGCGTGTGCGTGTGCGTGTGTGATTATCGATAAAAACAAACTTTAAACTTTACTTTTTGACGTGGTGTCAAATAACGTGCATGCCGACGTGTTCGCTAGGCTATGTCATCATTAATGAACTGCCTGGTATTCAGTAACATAACATTCATAACGGCTACAACTCGCTACCGTTCAAACTTGATTTGCCAATTTTGTTAGGAATCAAATTATATTCCTACCATTACTGTTCGAAACTTATTTATACTGCCAGACGCGTGCAAATATATATATATATATACACAAATATGTTATAGAGGCAATTGGAATGACTTGCAGAATTGTATTACAGACCTGCAGAAGACAGCCGTCCAGGGAAACTACCTCTCCTCTTTGCGGTAACGTCACTACGCGTACGCAATGACGCAACTATACCGGAAATTATTCCACCAATAGCCCGTCTCGGTTTAGTGGCATAGAATATAATAGAATAGAATATAATATAATATAATAGAATATAACAGTATCTAGAAGAAAATCAATAGTCAAAATATCCCAATTTTATTCAAAATATTTTTTACATACAAAGATAAAACATATACTAATCTTAACGGTATAAAGCATGATATATACATATATATATTTACAGTTTTTTTCATAAATTCAGAAATGAATACATAATTGGACACACAATTGATCACATAAAAGTTAACATACTAACCCATATTTCAATTGTTCTTGAAAGTAGGAATGGTAAGATAAAAAATAATAAGATAAGAAAGCTAAATGATTTCAAAATGTAGCCAAATAGAGGATCCATCATGTAACATGTCATTTTTTTCTCACTTTGTTTCTCCCTCTCTCTCTCTTTCTCTCTCTCTCTCTTCCCTCCCTCCCTCCCTCTTCCTGCAAAGTATCGTGGCGCAGTATCAAAGAAACCTTGTGTTTCTCTCCTGTAAGTCAGACATGTGATTGGTCAAGAACAAACTCTCCTTGTGCTCCACCCCCCTCCCGAAGTCCGAACTGCTCAGGCTCCTCAGCCTCAGCATTTGCCTCACCTTATGCCTGAACTCCTTGGAGGCAAAGTAGTAGATGAAGGGATCCAGGCAGCTGTTGAGACAGCTGAAGGACAGCGACAGCTTGTAGGCCATGTAGAGCGAGTCCTTAAAGAAGAACCTCCGCACTGTGTGCACCAGGAGCAGCACGTTGCTGGGAGCGAAGCAGAGGATGAAGACCAGCAGCACGGTGGCCGTCAAGCGCATGGCCTTGTCCTTCTGCGCCGTCTTGGAGTCCTGGGCCAGCTTGCGGATGACGCTGACGTAGCAGAAGATGGTGATGCAGAACGGCAAGAAGAAGAGCACAAATAACAAGGCGAAGAGGAATCCCAACCAGGCGTTCTTCGACGGCAACATGTCCCGCTTCAGCACGTCGAAGCAGGTGGTGATGCCCAGCTCTGGGATGTGGAAGGTGAGGTCTGAGGTCATCAGAGGGTACAGCACAGACAGCACCACCGCCCACATGAGCAGGCAGCCGAGCACCGCCGTACTCTTCCTCGCCCTGAACTCCCGGAACTGCATGGGCCAAATGATGCCCAGGTAGCGGTCCACACCGATGGCCATCATAGT
>OOFG01094214.1:0-16376 GCA_900323295.1 Molva molva | reverse complement strand
CAGGGTCATTCAGGTCCTGCAGGCCCTTGAGCGCACATTCACTTTCAGCACCGTTGCTCTGTTACACACACACACACACACACACACAAACACACAAACACACACACACACACACACACACACACACACACACACACATGCACACACACACACCGGATACACATTGTAATGAACACATGCATGCAACAACAAATATGCATATCAAGAAGAGCTAACA
Organism: Molva molva; assembly: GCA_900323295.1. Taxonomy (NCBI): domain Eukaryota; kingdom Metazoa; phylum Chordata; class Actinopteri; order Gadiformes; family Lotidae; genus Molva; species Molva molva. The sequence continues at coordinate 16,159 of OOFG01094214.1, read as the reverse complement.
ATTTAACATGATTCAAATAATGGAATATAACAGGAGCTATCACATTTGTTGTTGACTGAAAGGTACCATGATGTTCCTTACATGCACAGAGGAACGGATATGTGGCTACACATGGCAGGGAAGACCATCTTCTGGCCAGCCAGCCATTCAAAGCAATGCAATGTGTAGTGGAAGGTGAGGCATAATATGTGGCTCCAATCCAGAATCTGAAGGAGGAGTCACGCATATCTGACCAGATCCACTGATCTCTGAAGATGCCTATCCAGACTGGATTACCAGCAGATACTTTGTTTATGATCTGGTTCTCTGTTTCGTTTCTTACGGCGACCATGTCTGTGTGGTGTTCCCTGCAGTACTCCCGCGCTTCAAGAGCATTCATTGCTCGAGTGACTAGGATGTATCTGTCACAACCTTGTTTGTTGGCTGAATTTTCTTTAAATAATAAGCACCTTTTAGCTTGAATCTGGAGATGGAGGATCAAACCCACGGTTGTTCAACTAGGAATTGACTCTATCCTCTATCCATCCTCAAATCTGAATTTTATTTTTACGTGTGGCTTCTTTTTTTCATTTACGTGGTCCCTATTCATGTTTGTGCATATATGTTTTTCTTACCATCATAACACATTGCATAGAGATTATTGGTGGAAGAAGAAGTGGTCCACACTGGCCATTGTTTAAAGGAGGTTCACCATGATAAAGCCATTGAAAACAAAACATGTCTGAGACTTTTTTATGATACACCATTATATATAATAATAATGTAGAATGAATATGGTTGGGGTGAACGGGACCACTTACTGTGCATGCCTTAACCTAATACAGTTTAAGATTCTACAAGGAGTCCACTTCCAGGTTCGACGTTGAGTCAAGCTAGACTAGGTAGAATTTATTCCTGTGTAGATGGAACATGTGATCGATGTCATCGTGATACGACTGACCTGACTCACTGTCTTTCTACTGTATCTAAGACTCTCTCTGATGCGTTTGTTATAGATATCCAGCCTAGTTTTGAATTTGCTATTTTTGGAGTGACTGGAGAGCATATTTCCTTAACAAACAAATGCAAGGAAACTATTGCCTTTGCCTTCTTGCTGGCCCGGAGGAGAATTCTTAATGGAAGTCTGCTACATCACTTTGGCTATGACCTTATGCTCTACCTAAAATTAGAAACAGATAAATTAGTCAGAGGAAAATGTGACTCTGTTTGGGACCCTTTGTTGTCTTACTTTGAGAACCAAATCACCCTTCTGCAAAACTAGGTTTTGATTTGTATTTTTTTACTCTTTACGGCTGATATATATATATATATATATCATCTTTTTTTATGTGTGTATATGCATGTGTTTATATATGTATATGTATATATATATATATATATATATATATGTGTGCATATATGTTTATGTGAGTATGAATGAGTATGAATTTATATTTTTCTTTATCCTTGATATGTTTGCAATATCCTGATTGTTCTGTGGTAAAAAATAATACAAAATCACACTTTTGAATTGTATGCTGATGCTATACCTTATTTCTTTGGACAAAAACAAATTAATTACATTCATTATAAAATCATAATCAATTGTAATGAAAAATATGTAGAAAAAGAGGACATAGAATAGACTAGTAAAAACAAATGAACATGTGTTTCCTGACTGGTACCACTAAAAACCTATTTCTGGGTCATGGATCGCTACTGGTGACACAAATTATAAATTTTTATCCTGCAGCAAACAATATATATATATATAAGCCTGTCAATGAGTCATTTTAATTAGGTTTATGTCTTCCTCTGTCTGTGTCTATATCTTTTTTTCAGCTTACATATTTACTTCACTTGATCACCAATTTGAAATGCAAAAGTATTTATGATAAAGGCTTTCATGTTTGTCGGTAGCCTTTGTATTTCTGTCTGGCTGTCTGTCTGGCTGTCAGTCTGTGATTGAGGATAACATGTCCTATCTTTGTCAATTTCTGTATTGGTTAATTTATATATATATATAGCCTTTTCCATAATGATAAATAAGTAAGTTATGTATTTTCAAATTGTTTGAAGTAGTTCCAAGTTAAGATGACTGGTCTTGTGTGGTGATAGGTGAGTGACCAGTGATGTATTACAATTGTATTACAATCCTTCTCTCCTTTTGAACGACAATAAGCCATTACAGCCCTGTTGTTATTATATTAAACTGATTAAGCTTCAAAATACTTAAACAGGTAACAGGTAAAATAGGACAAACTTTATTTGATAAAACTAGCAATTGAAAGTCTGGTTGAATATTTGAGTGTGTGCAAATAAGATGTGCAAATATCCAAATTCACTTTTAAATGGTTGAAGACAGTAATACTTCAATTTGCTTTCTTATTCCAACTAATTTGATGCTTATTTGGTTGTGTGTCCATCTAAACAAAGAGACTAATTCAATTACGATTTTAAATCAAGGTCAGTTTTGCATTCCCAGGGTTGTTTAAAAAATTAATGACTTCGATTGATTCCATGAACACTTTATCGATTACTTGATAAATCACACACAAGCCCTACTTACTACATCCCCTGGCCTACATCAAGAACTTTCTAGACGTCCGTGGGACTTACAACATTAAAACAATGGTGTATATACTGCCTACTTTAAGGTCAGCATTTGTATATATTTCCATGCATCCATATTTCCCCTAAATGTTTTTTTATTCAAATGTTTCCTTGGTTGATAATAGTGGAAATTCCAACTATTGAATAGTATTGAAAGCTGTACAAGTATAACTGTCGTTCATCCCTCCAGACTGTACATGTTGGTATAGTCCAAATGACAGCAACATGAGCCAGTCCACAGCTAGCTGCCAGTTCTACTAAAGGCACATAGCATTTATACTAGTTATATATTTACACGTGAGTTATTATAGCCTAATTTGCCCAATTATACGTATCATGTCTGCTCCAAAGAAAGGAGACCTATCCTCCACAGAGAAGGAACTGTTTCAGGTTATCACGGCAGGTACGTTAAATCCTTCAGCTAATGCTAACATTGAGATTAGCTGCACTGGTAGCTGGAATCGGTGTTAGTCTGATCACTATCAGCGCAAATGTGGATTACATACAATTTGTTTTAATAAGCGATAGTTTCACAACATGATATGCTATTATTTAATTCATTATTTTTATGGTGCGTGAACATCTTACATTTTGGACTTAACGTTAAATGGAACAACATGAGATAACTTGTGGCATAAAGTCGAGTTCTCGGTAACGTTAGTTGGCAGATGGTATGGAAGCCATGCATTCATGTGTGTAAGTGGTGATTGGGGCGTTGGTTTTGAATAACTGCAAGCTGCTTACGCGTCATTAGAGTACTGGTCAGGGAATTAGAATACTACAAGTGACAATGTTTTCTTTTAGGAAATGTGCAGGAGGCTTCAAGACTTCTTGGCTGTAAGGATGTGCGGGTCAACTGTTTGGATGAGGTACGAAAGAAGAGACGTCCTAAAGCAAGCTCTAACAGGACAACACGGGGATGCTTGTCTTGACACAACAAAGGGGTTTGACAAGTGATTCTCAGGGTAGTCAAGACAATGGAGAGCTTATCTCTATTATATACATCCTGCCTGTCAAAACAGGTGTTCCAAATGGTCAACCAAATTTCCACTACCTTGCTAGAGATGCCATAGCCTAGTTTAAATGTTCAAATGATAACCTATATTTATATATAAAGATGATATGTTAGTATGGATTCTAGGTTCTGCACTTTGTCAAAAAGAAAGATATCTACAGCCTACCCGTAGGCATGCTACCTAGATTCCCAAACATTAACCAAACCTCATTAATGAACCTTTTGCTTTCACTATATATTGCTTGGATAAAAGTGTCTGGTAAATCACTTGGCCTTATATGAAATATAATGTAATTCTTGTCAAAATATGGTTCTAGTGGTTCGTCTTAACCTGTGTTACATAACGACCTGCCACTCCTTGTATGTAAAATGTATGTAATCCCTATTCAGATAAATGGAAATTCCTGTTAAACCAATAAGCAAAACAAAACACAGGAAGGGCTCGATGATAGTATTTTCTCTGGGATTTACATTAGGCTATGGTCACTCAACACTATTGGGAAGCTGCACTTCTTATATCCAACTTTCCTGTTTACCCCACAGCCACAACATGTTGTTTAATTTTAAACTTAAGATAAAATGAAGCTTAAGTTGACAATCATGCAGTAATCTTTTATCAACTAGCCCAATACAAGTCCTTTATGACTCACCGTGTCGTCTGTTACAGTTGACACTTCAGGTTGCATGTGCCAACCAGCAGAAAATCGTTCCTGTTATCTCTTTCACAGAATGGCATGACGCCTCTCATGCATGCCGCCTACAAGGGAAAGGCAGACATGTGCAGGCTGCTACTTCAGCACGGCGCAGACGTCAACTGTAACGAACACGAGCATGGCTACACCGCACTCATGTTCGCTGGCCTTTCAGGTACAGTGCTTGTAAAAATGTACATTTATTTTATTTGTATTGTTTTTTTCAGTTGTGTAAATGATTTACAGACGTTCATTTCAATAAATAATGGCACTTAGATAAATCAATTCACATAAAACATACAGAATGGTGGAATCATCGTTCTGAGTCAAGTCAAATTCTCAGTCAAACAATCATAAGTTTAAAATAATGAATTAAAAGTTAAATTGATTGTATAGGTGGTTGATCATTTAGCGGAGTTGCTGTGCCTCGCCTATAGACAGCTGTGGGAAACCCTCCTTTCTGCTGGGAGTCTTGATCCCATCGACCCATCAGTGTGCTTGCTCTCCCTCTATAATAGTACCCAAGTTCCTTTGTACCATAGTATCCTTGGTACTTGGAGAATTAAGAAAAACGTTAATGTTATTTGATAAAAATTCAGAAACATAATTATAGAGAGAGCAGGGACCTACTTTGGTATTTTGGAAAAATGGGTGCAGGTGTGAAACCTTAGCTGCTAGTCCAGCGAACTGGGACCCTGCAGCTCTCCTGCTTGGAGGAGGTCTGTACCAGAAATGACTCTGCCGACTCCCTCCATCTCCCCCACTGTCCCCCAGGCAAGACAGACATCACCTGGATGATGCTGGATGCAGGCGCCGAGACCGACGTGGTGAACTCCGTCGGCCGGACGGCTGCTCAGATGGCCGCCTTTGTCGGTTAGTTGGAAGGACACTCACACTGGGAACTGGGAATCTGATGTAACCTTTATCCATTTTCTCTCGTTTAAACACAACCCAATCTTTATTCCTCCCCAGGGCAGCACGACTGCGTGACGGTAATCAACAACTTCTTCTCCCGGGCGGGGCTGGACTATTACACCAAACCCCAGGGTCTAGAGAAGGAGCCCAAGCTGCCGCCAAAGTTAGCTGGACCACTTCACAAGATCATCATGAGCACCAACCTCCACCCAGTCAAGGTAGGCCACGGCTGCTCCCCATATAGAGGGTTTGTTGTGAGTATGAAAACCAAAATCATTTGAATCATTTGAATATAATAATATTGGTGACTCATGCAATAAGACCAGTTCATCCTTGTTGTAATCCAGACTTAAATACAATTGAACCAACTGTCGTTTTAATGCATTTTCTGTATGTTCAGATCCCACCAGTTGACAACTAGCCACGGGGTGAAATGCAGTGTGACCCCTAAACAAGGGGATTGCAAAAGTGCAATAAAGCTATATCTAGCATACGTCTGACCAGACAAACCTAACTGTATTGTGTCTTTGCGTGATCACCATTCTTTGCATAGTTATTGACCAGTAATCAGTACCTCACTAAATTGACCTACTTGACCAACCAGCTACTTTGTAACTGGTTGTTTAAACCATGGTAGATGGTTGTCCTGGTCAGACAGAACCAGCAGGTTTGTAACTGGTTGTTTAAGCCATGGTAGATGGTTGTCCTGGTCAGACAGAACCAGCAGGTTTGTAACTGGTTGTTTAAGCCATGGTAGATGGTTGTCCTGGTCAGATCCAGTTGCCTGTAACTGGTTGTTCCATCCTTGGTAGATGGTTGTCCTAGTCAGATAGATCCAGCAGGTTTGTAACTGGTTGTTCCATCCTTGGTAGATGGTTCTGCTGGTGAAGGAGAACCCTCTGCTGGCGGAGGTGGGTGCTCTGGAGAAGTGCCGGCGGGTGATGGAGCTGATCTGTGAGAAGTGCATCAAGCAGCAGGAAATGAACGAGGTGCTGGCCATGAAGATGCACTACATCAGCTGCGTGCTGGCCAAGTGCGGCTCCTTCCTCAAGGCCGGTGAGGACAAACTGGAGGGCCTCATCAAGAGGTGGGTGTGCCCGGTGCTATCTGTAGAAGCATCTTGATACGTTTCACACATGAAACGGGACTTTTATAGGGCTTGTACACTGTCACATCGCAATGACATCCTCTATTTTGGAAGTATTGGTAGTAATGGTGTTTTAGTCATTGTTTATTAATTAATCGTGAAATTATTTGTCATTATGTGTAGAGACGTTGTTGTATTTGAAACTACCAAAGCGTTTCTCATACGAGACGTGGCAAAACAAAGTTTGGATTAGCCTAGGTTAAAGTATATTTACGTTTATTAAGGATTTTACATTACCTCAACTCTCTAGAGTCATCACGAAATGGCGGAGTGTCACCAACAAAAAATCCAATGTTGCATTCTGATGTACGAGCCTTCTTGACCACAGCAATAATTGGTAGGGGGTAGAACTGCTACCGTTCACTTTTGAACTGATACAGGTACCTGGAATTCGGTACCGCATACCAACGGTACCATTTTTTTCCTGCTTTACTCTCTGTATTAACACAAATGGAATATCAGTTGTAAAAAGTAAGTCCAAACTTCTCAATTTCAGCATTGTTATTTATTTAGAACATTGTACATACTACACAAAATGAAGGCCTCACTACCTCCCTTTCCTTCTAAAACCTGTCCCTACAACCTCCAGCCTGTCACAGTATGTCACCATAGCGTGAGAACGCTGTCTTCTGTGTCTCGGAGGAAGCACATGTGATATCCTTCCCTGGATGTAGGAGTCGTAGCAGCGAGTGACTCCGTCTGGTTAACGACTGCTCCAGGGTGAAGCGTGTAACCTCTGGGGCTGTCACTGTGACACGAGGGCGGGTGGAGAGTGGGACTAGGTGACCTGTCGTTAAATGAGTTTAAACAACAAGACTCACGAGCTGATGATAACTGATGAGAATATCAACAACAATAATATATTTTATAACCAAAATATAATACGCCTAGTAAAGTGAAACCTGTGTGTATGGGGGTGTCCTATGTCATTCACTACCCCATACATTAATATTTCCCCGTAAATAGTATGCAATTCATGTACTATTGCTTTGATTACTATTGCTTTGCTATTGCTAAGGTTAACGTAAATAATAAAAAAAGTATATTCCTACCTCAGGGGAGCTGTGACAAACATTTTAACCACAGAATAGATCTCACCTCCCAACGGCAGTAGCAACCTAAAGTGTCTCTCTGTCTCTGTCTGGTTGTCTCTCTCTCCTCCAGCTTGCTGAAGGGTCGAGAGGGGGATGGGTTCCCAGTGTTCCAGGAGAAGTTTGTGCGCGAGTGCGTCCGCAAGTTCCCCTACTGCGACGCAACGCTGCTGCAGCAGCTGGTGCGCAGCATCGCCCCGGTCGAGATAGTGAGTCGGCTCTCAGGGTTTCCCTGGCTCAGAGTGGGCCAGTGGGGGGTGATGCACGACACTAGGCGTGATCGGTCCGTGTACAGTAAAGGCAATGAGCCTGGGTTACCTCATTATAAACCGTTTTTGCTGACCATTTGATAAGGAAAAATGTAACCCCATTAACAAAATTTAGTTAATGAAATTACAACGTTGGAAGGACCAGTCAATTGCAATGGTCCCATCACGGTGTCCAACTTACTAAACATTTTTATTGATCTACCTATTTTTAAAATGGATACCTATGTATAATAAGAACGCTCTGATCCTGTGTGGAAATTACACAACTCAATAGTCAGTACGTTCTTCTTTGGTGCTAGCCAGCCGTAGACTCTTCTTATCCATGGGACTGACTGTTTATTATTGGCGCTTGGTTGGCCTCTAGTAGGTCTACAACGTACCGCCATCCGCTGGCCAAAAGTTCACATTGCGCCCAAAATCAATTCATTCTGAGATTATTCTATTCAATGCTTTCTGAATTAGCTCTCTTTGGCTGTTGAGATTTTGCTTGGGTGGACAGTGAAAGAGTTCTGGCGGCCGCCAAATAATTGTAGGAAAATCCCTGACTTTTATTTTGAATATTGTGAGCAGTACAATTACTATGAATACCACAATATGTGTTACAATATACAATATTACAATATGGGATACACAGATTTATCGGACGAATTCTGCCAAAATGTGTTTATGGTTAGATGCCGTTAAAGTGGCCGCTATTTGTCTTATAATAAATATAAGATTTATTATAAAATATAAATATACATGCAACTGTGTATATGCAAAAACAACCACTGTTGATAAAGGCATATTTCTCAATATTTGATTCCTGTGAGTTGGTCCTGATTCCACATCCTCTCTGTAGGGAAATGACCCCACAGCCATCTCCGTTCTGACCCAGGCCATCACGGGCCAGGTTGGCTTCATGGACGCTGAGTTCTGCACCACGTGTGGAGAGAAGGGTGCAGAGAAGAGGTGTTCCATATGCAAAACGGTATGGTTTGCACCTTCTCATACTGTTTACACTGTTGCATGTTTTGTTTTGTGATTGCATGGTAGCATGGTCTTTGGAGGAATATTAATTATCAGTCAAGAGTTTCAAGTGAAATGTGGAATTCTATTTTACTTTTACTATTTTTGTCATTTAGCTTCTATCCAAAGCTAATGACCGTGATACTTTTTTTGTTGAAACATGTCTATAACAATGTTCACTGCTACACGCCACCTAGGTGGCTTTTCTGGGCTCCTCCATTACCCATTAGGTAGGGGTTGGGGCATCTTGACTACAGCTTAGACTGTGGACATTGGGGTTCGAACCCAGAACCTTTCGTTTTGGGAGCCAAACTCCCTAACCACTAGAGTCAGACTATCCTGCCCTATTTGGTTAATGAAATCCCTTTAAATTCATATTTGCATGCACTTGCATTTGTTAACACATGGGCTTTAATGCTTAATCTCACACGCACCGCTTACCCTTTTACCGGAGGTGACTTGGAGTGAATTCTGATGTGAGTTTTCAATGATGCCTACAGATAGACTGCACACACTGGGTAGAGACCCAGTACCTTTAGGCTGGGAGTCGAACACCCTAGCCGCCTCACTATCCTGGTTGTTTTTTGCCACCCAGGTGATCTACTGCGACCAAATGTGTCAGAAGATGCACTGGTTCACTCACAAGAAGGTTTGCAAGACGTTCCAGGAGGAGAGGGAGAAGCAAGAGGAGGAGGCAGCCATGTTGAGAGAGCAGCAGAGCAACGGTGCGTCAAACCCTGCAGAAAGAAACCCACAGCCAGTACCTCTCCTTTCTCCTGAGCAAAGCCACTCGTGTGTGACCCGACCAAAACTGGAAACAAACTGGCAGCAAACCATTAATAGAGTAGGGAAAAGTGATTGTTGATTTAAATGGTTCATGTGAGATCCCTCTTCCAAATACCGCCCAAGCAGTGAGATCACGGTCACTTCTCTTTGGCTTCGTATAAAGCAAGAGATGTGCACAACTCATCTTTTTCATGAGTGTGTGGGTGGTATGAGCGATCATCCGATCCATCGATGATTCAGATTTGCCGACACGGTCAGGAATGAACACCGGAAATAAATACCATACATATTAGGAGGTGCCAAACTGCTAATAATAGTATCATTTTTGCAATATTGTTCATATTAGCCTTACATATTGTTTATTATTATTATACCTACACAGCTGTTAGGTTCAGCCAAGTAGACTCAGTTACCGTACAACTTGAACTATGAGCACAGGCTTCTATTTCTTCAATCCTCTTCCACTCCCTACCTATATTACGGACAGTCTTCTATTATTTTAGAAACACTGGAAAATTAGTATAGTTTGCTATGTTTAAAACTTAAAAAGACATACTAACACGTACAAAAACAACTTTGAAAAGAATATGCAAAATGTTTCTTTCGATTTTTGCCATCATGAACCAATTAGGGATCGCCATCTGAAGGCATTTCAATATTCAAATATTCTGTTAAAATTCGTAGTGCACTCATAGCGCACTCAATGTAGCCTGAAACTACAACAAACTGCTACAGCTATATTCGAATACCCATTTTGAATAATCGAATATTCAAATAACCTCGCCCATCCCTAGAACATATAATGGATTATTCTTGGCCGGCCCTAGGATAAAGCGATCCTGCCCTCTGGTGAGCATGTTAATGTGTGGCCAGATACCTACGCAGCACATGTAGTTTGTATTTATTTGCAGAAGCAGGTTCTACAGTCTATTGTATAGGATGTCACTCACGTTCCAAGCCACAATCTTGGTGCTTTTTCACCATTACAATCAAAACAATATGAACTGGTTGCTTGGTATGATGACATGATTGAAACCATCCTGCTCTCAGTCTCAGTATCTAAATTAATAATATCAAATGTTTTACTTTTATGTAAAAACAATGTTTTTTGCACAATCAATGTTGTGGTGATATACATTGTTTAATTTGAAATATTACTTGTATTTTCCAGAGGATGGGCAGGAAGCTGCAGATTGCATGCAGAACCTCTCGGTGGAGGGAACCAACACTGACAGTCTATCGTCTGACCCAGCTGTACCAGCAGAATCTTCAACTCCTGCCCCTAGTCCAACTCCTGACAAATGAGGTTGCTACCCTATCGCAAACCCTGACCAATGAGGTCCCACCCCTATCCCATCTCCTAACAAATTAGGTCCCTCCCCTATCCCAACTCCTGACAAATTAGGTCCCTCCCCTATCCCAACTCCTGACCAATAAGGTTCCTTCCCCTATCCCAGATCCTGACCAATAAGATCTTACCTCCTTCCCACTTCCTGACCAATAAGGTCCCATCTCCATGTTGACTCCTGAAGATGAAGATTGTATGGATGACGAGTTCCACCAGAAACACACGGTACTCTCTGAACACACAAAGCCAACTGCCCAGAGGTTGGATAACTCTGTGCGGAACATGATGGCTGCCCGTTGGATCCTGTGGCAAATGAAGACTTATTAATTATATATTCTGTGTTCCAACACGGATCCAAAATGGCTGCCAAAGCAGAGTACTCTACATTCACACAAGGAAAGTGTCCCAAAGTTTGAATTGTACATTGTTCTTGTTTTTTCCTTTTTATTTGAAGTATTCTGACCGTGTTGTTTCATCTGTGTAAGAACGCAAGTTTTGGTATGGTATTTCAAGCGAGAGGATAGAGAATCGTTTTTTTTATTCAACACAGCTAAATTCTGCCTTAAACTGTAGCGTTGTATGGTAACCAATAGGAATGGAGCTGTTTGCTGTTTGTTAAGGTTAGTGTGTACACAGATTTGTTTTGCCATAGAATAATCAAAAAGATAGCATTGTTGTCATCCTGACAGCTTGGGTATGGAAGGTTATAAGGACTGCACAATCATGACAAATTATTCAATAAAAAGCTATTCTAATATAAACTGCATTCTTGTATCTATTCTGAACAGTATCTGCATTATTCTATTACATTTTTGCCAGTTACGTTTGACTTACTTGAAAGCTTATTTTGTAGCTCTTGTTTTGTAATTTTCGGAATAGAAAGTATTCAGTAAATACTTATTGTAATGTTTGACTTGGAGATGCTTTGCTCTTTATCGCTGGATAATTTTGTTAAGTGCGATTTCTGTTAGAACTTCTTGTCTGAGAGGGAATAATGTTCCTAGCTACCAGATGGTGCAATAGGCAAGTCGCGTCAAAGGAATATATAAGAGAAAAAAGGGCATACTTTTAATGTTAATGTTATGTTATGCCCAAACCTAAACGGTTCAGAGGTCTTGCAATATTTGTGGGTTTTAACGGTTTGTACTTGCCTGACCCAGCCTCACTGTGGGTTAGTGATAATGCAAACTACTTGGTTGGGATATTTCATATTTAATACAACATTTAAGCCATCATATTTAATGATACAACATTTGAGTTACACAAGTATGTGTAATTCCCAAGTGCGTTTATCAAAAGACTATTTTGAATAACCATGGCGACCACAGCCATTTGTCATGGGTTGGCCGGCTGCTGCCGGGTTCTGTCAATCTCATGACTCCGTGGACACCTGAGGGTGACAGTAAAGACCCTTGCACCGGGTCGAGCAGATGTTGTCCCACTTCCTGTTTCTTCTCAGAGCACCAGGAAGCACTCCAGTGCAACATGGAGCACTGCCAGAGCGCTCCCTGCCCAGTACGCCTACTTCTCCAGTCGCTGGGCCCCATGGGTCGTGTCCCAGGTCTTGAGAAGCATTGCACTGTTAATGGGTCGTTTGACCCAGGTACATACAGGGGGTTGTTAACGGTGCTGTGGGTACGATTCAAGAGCTATAATTTTAGTGTAATTTGTTCGAAATGTTAAATATGTGACAATAGCTGTTGTGGTTGACTGCACCTGCCTCTATAATGAAACAATTTAGACTCTTGGTATGGATGAATCCATAAGGATTAATGTTTATGCACCTATTCACACGTAATCATTTTTACTATAATAATATTGGATAAGATCAGTATTTACATAAATAAAAATGTACTACATAAAAGCACTGATTGTAATGTACTTTGCATAGGTGAGATTAAATGGTTGTGATGTCCTAAATCTCTAAGATATACAATATTTAAGGTCCTCATTACTCTGTAACAGATTGCAATCTAGTCATTTGATTTTACAGCAAAACTGAATATAAAAATATTATGACAAAATAAAAGCATTTGTGCTATTGCATTTTCATTTTCGACTTTTGATTAGCATTCCAATATTGTCCACTTTATTGCGGGGACAATTTTTGAAAATGTAAATTGGATGATTGCATTTTCATTTTATTTTTGACTCAAATAATGTGTTCATATTATGCAAAATAAAACCATTAGTGCTATTGCATTTTTATTTTCAACATTGCATTTTCATTTGATTATTGTCCTAAAAATGCTTCCATACTGTGCGAGATGAGATATAGGCATACATGTTGGCATAGGCATACAAAATGTTACAGTTTTTGAACAGACAGATGCTACATACAGCATCTGAGTGATCTTCTGGAAGTACTGTACCGCAGACGAGAGAGAGACCGAATAGCGTCTGATTACCTGTTGTGACCTGGACTGTCTGATTACCCCCACCATGTACCGACTGCTTTGGATGAGAACCCTTCTTACGACGACCCCTGGATACTGGACAAACGGACTGATTAAGGATGGGGGTGTTCTCCTGGAAGGTTTGTTGTTCTCCTATTTACACCACTGCTCGACCTTATCACTTATTTATCTTTAGGAGAAAAAGTTGTGTTAGACAACATCCATGCAATCAACTTTTTTTCCTCCACTTTGAATTGTCTCATTTGGATGACTTTAGTTCCATCTTCTTTCCTCAGAAGCACAGTGGTTGGACAGGTGAAGTGGACTCGTTTAAAGGGGCATGATGCCATCCTGGGACAACATCACTGGCAGTCTAATAATATATTTTCTATAGGTCTTAATGGCAATACAATCCAGTGGAATACATTTATTAACACTGACATGTTGCTTTAATAACCGCGACCCGACCCCGGATAAGCGGAAGATGATGAATGAATGAATGAATGTTGCTTTAATAACATAATACCTAACCATAAGCATAATGTGTGCTTAACCAAATGCTCCTATTCATTACATTTTCAGACGTCTGTACAAACAAGATGGCCGTAAAGCCAGCTAGTCCCTATGTAGGTTCTGAACAATAAAAATCTGGAATATTGTTCACTTGAACCACTTCAATGTTCGTTTTGCTTTTGTAGTGTTTAGAAATAACCATATAACCAAATATGCATGCTTTTTACATGGAGCTGTCAGGTTAAAATGTCACTTATACGTTGTATGTTGAATGTTTTCGATTCAAATCTTTCACACATACGTTGTATGTTTCAATGTTTTGTTCCATGTCCGTTTATTGATTTCATTAAAATCGTAGTTATTATTTTCAAACTTTTTTGATTGTGTCATTATTTAGACAGGATCATCTCTCCTCTCATGAAGTTTGAACCATTTACATGTTGATGTTCATGTTTCCCCCTCATTTTAATAGAAGGATTGAACCATTTTCCCGTTGATGTTCATGTTTCCCCCCCACTGTAATAAAAGGAAATCAAAGGAAACATTTTGGCGAGAAATTTAATATAAAGTGACGACGTAACTCAAACTAAAAATAATGAATAATAGCCACTTAAAAACAAACTTGATTTTAAGTAAATATATCAACATTTGCCAAGCCATGTCTAAACACATCTCCCCCCCGCCCAACCATAGTTGTGCAGTCTTCCATCATATTAACATCACAGTTATCTTCAGCATTTCTTTTTGATAGAAAGGCCCCGCCCCAGATGGCAGAAGGCTTAGCTCTCCTTGGAGCGCTGACTCTGCTGAAGGAGAGAGGACAGAGGGCCCCGGGCCCCTGGTCTCAGGCCAGCAGGCGGCTGTATTCAGCCAGGGCTGAAGACTTCTTCACTCCATCCCAGATACGAGCCGCGTAGTGGAACCTGTTAACATATGATGTGTTCAATGTACCCTAAACATATGCTGCTTTAATAGAATAATGATGTGTTCAATGTACCCTAAACATATGCTGCTTTAATAGAATAATGATTTGTTCAATGTACCCTAAACATATGTTGGTTTAATAGAATAATGATGTGTTCAATGTACCCTAAACATAGTTGGTTTAATAGAATAATGATTTGTTCAATGTACCCTAAACATATGTTTGTTTAATAGAATAATGATTTGTTAAATGTATTTAATACAGTCGATGCAGTAATGAATAAACAGGAAGTAGATAAGAGGAAGAAGTGTGGGAGGTACCAGTTCTTCTCGGTGAGGATGGTGTGGGACAGCTGGCAGCGAGGCATGGCCAGTATTTGGCTACGAAGCTTGGAGACCACAGACGAGAAGGTTGGCTGGCCTCTGTATCCAGGGAGAAGAGAGAAGAGAGGGGACGACCCAGAACCTGGACACACACAGAGTCACAGATTATCATTACAAAGTTCAAACGGAAATTCTCAAAACATACATCTCCGCTCTTGGCTAACAAAAGGACATTTGGATGGTTCAGCGCTCCACAAGCTCTTCCAGAAGGGAGGTGAAGAAGGGAGGTGTTGGAGGGGAGGTGTTGGAGGGGAGGTGTTGGAGGGGAGGCCGGAAGAGCAGGAGCGCACCTGCTTTAGTGAGACCCTCGTCCCCTTCACTGTCCTGCGGTGGGAGCAGGAATAGGTTCACCTCGCTCTCGAGGTACTTCCTGCCCAGACCTGGGAACATGTTGCAGTCCAGCATGGACAGGGTTCCTGGAAGCAAGAGAAACATACGTCACACAAATGTTCCAACCTCAGCTGTGATTGTTTGTTGGTCATGTAAAATGGCAGAGTCTCAAATGAGATAAAGGAGAGTGTCACGAGTTCCCTAGCAAGCTGGGATGGTTGGTTTGGGACTTTCCTTACCTTTGTATTTGAGATGAGAGTGCGCCATCAGTTTGTCCACCACTGAATGCATGTTCTTCAGATTGCGTGGGCAAAAGTCGTCCCTCCTGGCTTTGTTCTGCAGGAAAACTGCACGGAAAAAACATAAGATGGTGCTGATCATTATTTGAATGCTTTAGTGCAAACAGTACAGCGTGTAGTAGTACCACAGTAGTGAACGTAGTACAGCGAGTAGTAGTACCACAGTAGTACAGCGAGTAGTAGTACCACAGTAGTACAGCGAGTAGTAGTACCACAGTAGTACAGCGAGTAGTAGTACCACAGTAGTACAGCGTGTAGTAGTACCACAGTAGTGAACGTAGTACAGCGAGTAGTAGTACCACAGTAGTACAGCGAGTAGTAGTACCACAGTAGTACAGCGAGTAGTAGTACCACAGTAGTGAACGTAGTACAGCGTGTAGTAGTACCACAGTAGTGAACGTAGTACAGCGAGTAGTAGTACCACAGTAGTGAACATAGTACAGCGTGTAG
>OOFG01094208.1:0-11173 GCA_900323295.1 Molva molva | reverse complement strand
TGTGCGGAGCAGCACTGCATTCCAATGAGCGCCTGTTAGGAAGCTAAATTAATCATAATATTAAATGCTTTTACCTGCGCTACATGATCGCTAACTGAGCTATAGGCTAAATTAATCCCAATACCATACTCCTATACTTATGCCACATTACAGCTAACTGAGCTATAGGCTAAATTAATCCCAATACCATACTCCTATACTTATGCCACATTACAGCTAACTGAGCTATAGGCTAAATTAATCACAATATGAAACTCCTATACAGAGCAATCATATAGCTAGCTGAGCTATAGACTAAATTAATCGCAAGATGAAACACCTTTAACTAAAGCACAATTTTGAAAACTGGGCTCATTTTGTCAAAACACTGCACACATTTCACACAACCACATACACAAGTAGCAGAATACCTCAGATCTACTTTACAATAATTAATTAAAACCCAATGTTGTCACTATATGGCACACACGTTTCATAAGATGAGCCTGTTTGAACCAGTTACTGCACAATCTAAAACACTTTTAACATTTCTACTTTTCTAATGATATAGTCTGGGTTATTATCCTATTGTTAGAGTAAAGTTAATTAATATATGGACCAAACATAACACACAAGACCAGTACTGAAATGTGTTCATCACTTGCCTCCACATATACATGCCACAGGTGTTTTACTCTCTCAGAATTTCTTTCCAATAGCCCTAGTGTTGTTTCATCTGTAGGGGATGTTTTTTAAGGATTTGCCGCGGTGTTGAGAGAGAGACCTGATGGACATTATTAAAAACTGTGTGGTCATTGAGGATGTTTGTTTGAATTTCTCTGAGGCGTATTCCATTACTGGCCAAAGCCATGTTTCAAATAGCTCTCTCTTGATCCTCTGAGAGTATGGGGCCCCTTCCTGCTTGACGTTCTTCACCCCCAATCCTATGTAGACTAATCAAAGCACATGTAAAATGTCACACGACAGCTGCAGGCCATTGGTTCAATAATGGAATGCAGTGAAAGGAGACCATGAGTAGTGAAGTGGTGCGTGTAGCAGGCTGCATTGTACTGATTCTACCGTAGACATTAGAGAAGCGTTCTAGAAATAGAAATGTAGAAATGTCCAAATTACTGTTGCGACACTGGCGGGTTGGAGGGGGGTCAGTGCCCCTTAAGAACAAACTTGGCCCCCCTGTGGCACCCCTAAATGTGTAGTTCAAAATAATTATTGGTGAATATTTTTTTGCAAATGAAGATACACAGACTTATAATGCCACATCAATGTTATTTGAAAAAAGAAATATCCAACCTTATTTCATAATGGTTACAATTAATATGGATGAAATATAAATATGCCCAATTCAGGGATCCCAATCAAGTTCTAGATGCCTGTCTGAGAGTCTTTCCAAAAAGGTTGTATTTTATTTCACAAAGTAAAGTCAATAATTGCAATGTTCTTTGCTTTAGGGTGCACCCTATGCCTCAGTGGTAAGTTATGCTTTATTCTAACCTGTAAAAAGTGATGGATATACATTGCCATACACCTCGAAAATGGGTCTAAAATTACCCTGGTTCTAAAAACGTCAGGCCAAAGAACCTCTGACGTTGAATGGTACTTAACATGGTCTTATGGCCTCAAATAGAAAACTGACCCTAGCCTGGCCCACCTAGATGAAATGGTCTAGAACCGCAACTGTGTTGCAAAACTATATCTGCTGAGGTCGGGCTGAACCCTCTGTCCAGCCTTGCTCAACATCAACCCATGGTTTACAACATGGTCAACCGATGTTCTCATTGGAATCTCATCTAATAAAGTTGGTCCTCGGACAAATCTACCTCTACCACTTCCTCTGCGGACAGATAGGTACACTCACCTGTTGCCTTTTTATAGTGCATACTCCCGATTGGTGTAAGTGTCTGTATTCCTGATGGCCATGTTTGATCAATTGGTTCATAGGTCTGGTATTTTGAAAGGCAGAGCCTTGGAATGGCAAAGAAGTTGCATCATGATAGATTTCTGTATAGATAGAAGTGTGTTGAATTTTTTTGCAGAACACTGCTGCGTGAAGTGTTTTGCTCCTTGAGTTGTTTATTTTTATTTTAGTGTCTAAGCAATCTCTAGTGTCTAAGCAATCGTAAAAAACTAAAAAGTAGGCTAAATGAATCACAATATGAAACTCCTATACCTATGCTACTGAATAGCTAGCTGAATTAAACAGTAGACTAAATTATACAGAACAGTCAATCAATCACCCCTCGGGCTGTAGCGCTAATTACGCTCTTCGTCCTCTCTCTCTGTATGTTTTTGTTATTATATAGCACTAGCCCTGCTTAGTTTGGGGAGATGTGGGCTTTCTATGGGAGTGTAAAACGTAGGTCATAAACATTCAGACCCAGGAGATCATTTGGACCAAGGCTGCTAGCAGCACGGCTGCTAGCGACGCTTAGCGTTCATTCAACATGACGGACCGCTGCTTCACCTAGACACCAAGGTCATATACACACACACAAACACACATACACATATACACACACGCATGCGCACACGCATAGACAACACCCACACACATATGCAAGCAAGGTTTTTTCTCAGCACTGAGCCTCACATCTGGGGGTCACTACTGACCCCCAGGTCTCGATTGTGCACACACTCACCCAGACACACATATCCATACACATGAACAAGAACAAGCAGAAACACACACACGCACACAAATATGTACACACACAAGAGAACATAAACATTCACAAAACAGACATTATGTACACACATGCATACACACTCACACATGCACACACACGTTCCCATATGAACGAAAACACACACACATAAACACACACACACACACACACAGCTCTATATGTGAGTTTTCAATTGCAGATGTAATCTCTGTCCTCACACTCCTTCCATTACCTGAACCCGCTGCCATCGAGACATCTCGGAATTAAATCTCCGCAAGATAAAACATTTTAAATAGTTAATTGAGGTGTGAATGATAAAATAAAGCACAACAAATTACATCTGAATATAATACTTTAAGTGTCAGCTCAGTTGTTATCACAAATTTAATCATTCTGGAATTTAATCCATAGAATAATCTATGAGAATAACCTTACACCTCTCAAGGCCGTAGAACTATCATCTAGTTTGTTATTCTGTCCGTCCACTTCTTCTCCTCCCAGACTCTGTCATCGCTCCGTCGTGTTCCTCTGTCATCGCCTGCTACTTCCTGTCCATCCTCTGATGAATATTTACGGTTTGACCTTTCAAACCTTCTATCTGCAGACTTCTCCCCTTCCAGAGGAGGAAGCAGGAGAGAAATGCAGAAAAACAACAAAGAACGTGGACCAGAATGTTTCCAGCTTTAGTGGTGTTGCATCACGAAGCTAGTGCCTTCAACATCACGCTTGAATACAAAGTCAACACATGAAGGTAGAAAAGAACAAAATGTCATGCAATTCGATATTTTTCTTTTATGTGGATCATATTTGCATAGAATATATTGTCAATAGAATATGTTGAAAATAATAATAATACATTTTATTTGCATAGCACTTTTCTAAACACTCAGACACTTTACATAAAAAGACTACAAGAAGAATAGAAAAAAAGAAAAAATTAAATGTCAGATTGAAACTTAAACGCATACAAAAATATACATACAAATATATAATATTTTCAATATATTATAGAAAATATACAATATTTAAATTGATCATGCAGAAACTGTATGGATTTAAAACATATAGATGTATTTTATGGCTGCAGTTCAAACGAGTCGTCGTGCATGTGGCCCCTTTCCCAACGTGCGCACGTTTACCTGTCAACGTTTTTTGACGGAGGCACCTGTGCAACCATCACCACAACTCCCCCAAGGAGCGGTGCAGCTGGTGTGGTAACTACAGGATCGCATGCCGCGTGCCCGGGACGCGCTCCACCAGAGGGTCTGACGTCCCCCAACAACCGCAGCCATAATTGCCGTGGATAAGTGTTCACATTTATGATCTTGAGTGGTAAATACCTGCACACCGTAATGTGCTGTGAAATGCTGCACGGTTAATCTATTGATGCTGATAGGTTTTTAACATGAAACAAAAGTTTTGTTTTATGCCAGGGTTCAGACTTAACAACATTTCTGTCTTCCGTCACCGTCACCGTGGTGACGGTGTTTGGGCAACCGTGGGAGAGCCTTGGTGGGCGACGCAGTGCCAGCAGGAGTGGTGTCCCCCAGGATGAGTCTGTAGAACAGCGCGGCGTGTGAATTTGGAATTGATTTAGTATACGGGCGCTTGGCAGATATTGTGTAACCCACACCAGATGGCCTCCTTCTCTTATCAATCTTGTGAAGGATCCAAAGTGGTTTCTTCATCTGTTTTTTTGTTGTTGTTTTGGTTTGGTTTTATTTTTTCTAGACCCACACACACAAACAAGGATCACGTGCACACCAGCACCAAGTGCACGTGCTGTGTGATATTGGTTCTCAAAGTGATGTTATGGGGTGTCTCTGGGAAGATTGACGACCCCAAGTTGAATCTACATCCCCTAATCCTCTCCGCTTCTCGACTAATATATCCATTATATGAGTGATGCTCCCATAAGCGATGCCCGGGTTAGTAAATAACTCTGGTTAATTAAAGCTAGGGCATCCATCTTCTGCCTGGCTTTGTGTGTGAAGGCTTTGAGCGAATGTTGCATTAATAAAACGCTGCTTATCACTGCAGTTTCTAACCTGCTAATTGGAGCAGAAATCTCTGACACAAACGACGTCTCATAGGGAAATTGACAAGTTACTTTGCTGCATTCTGCTGTTTGTTTTGATGAGCAGGATGATGCAAATTTAATAATTTTAATAATGTTTAAATATGAGGCTGGACCATAGTTGACTGACTCTGGTTGACAAGGATGGTATCTGCGTTTGTCATTACACACCGAAAAAAAGAGATTGTGAGACAATAATTTGTTGTGTCACAAAAGAAATAGTATTTTTTTGTGAAAAGAATACATTCACCCAGGGCATCTGGTTAACACATGGGTATTTCATATATCATTTTTTTCTTGGCCAACCATTACTGCAACTGCTGTCTCAAACTGGAGCCACACAGCGGCAGTTGACATCTCATCACCAATTTGTGCAGTTTGAAGAGATATAAAAAAATACATTCAGCAAGGGCATCTGGTTAACACATGGGTATTTCATTAAGAAAACTTATAATATAATCATATATTAACCTGATCCATCTTTCCTTTTTGGTTGGTCAGTGTTTGAAAAGTGTTTATCTTTTCTACAGTAAATGATAGAGGGAATCTGTTTGTTCTGACGTATCTCCTCAATGCTCATGAGTCTGATGTTGAAGCGGAACATGGTCTTTGAGTTCAGTCTGCCTGTCAAAACGTTGTTATCGTTATTAAACATGCACATGTTCATTTATAAATATGAATAAATAAATAGCCATAAAGCCTTAAATAAATAGCAAGAGGACATTACAATGAACGATGATCTAGCCATCAGTATCAAAGGACACTTCAACATGTACTAAAATATTGAATCCTTGTAAGAAATAATAATACAGGTGCTATGATAATATACCAGGAAGCTTTAATATCTAGCAGACTCATTACAATAGCTATAATTGAATATAATATTATATATAATACTTTATAATAGAGTAAGAGTGTTCCTCAAAGCATATATAGAACAGGTCCACATTTTTCGGGTCTTGTACGGCAAGTTCTGGCAAGAGTGTTCAATCTCAAAGACGTCATGAACTCTAAGTGATGCTGTTTATCGCATCTTGTGTGGAAATAGCTGTCTGTTCCGCTAAATACTTATTTTTATCTGCTAATTCCTTGCCAAGCTCTCAACTCGCCTCCTCCTGTTCCATATCATATACTCTCCTCTTTTCCTCCTGTCCCCCTTTCTGCCTCTCCTGTACTAAATCTCCTTTCCATTCTCTCCCAATCGCTCTCTGATCCTCCTCTTCTCCTTTCTTCTCCCCTCCCTCTTCAGTTTCAACTTGTTCTGTTCGTTTGTGTTCTGACGGTGATATAGAAATGATTACGTAGTTGGTTAGTAACTGTACTGCTATTTTACATCCATGTATGATCATCTGCTCATATAGGTACTCTGATAAATACATGGTTGGGTCTACATTTCCTAAAGCACCACAACCATTTTCCATTAAACAGACAGAAACCATTAGCCGGAGGGCAGGATGAAGCACTTGGCTGCCATTCAACTTCTTTATTTCATTTCAATGACTCTGACACCCTTCTCTGAAACTTCACTTAAATTGAAGTCTCACAGAGAAACCTGAGAACTCTAGATATAAAGTAAGTGTCTATAGATCATATACAGTATACGTTGGAAAGTGGTCCTCCTCACGCAGAGAGGGGCATCACACCCACGTTCGACAGGAAGGTTTTGCTGATTGACAGGAAGTTGTGGCTTATCGATCTTCCTCACGCCGTTGATCTGCTTGTTGGCCTGACAAACTTCAGCCAGAATGAACTGTAGGAACGACAGAGGAAACTTAAATCGAGGATACGGCGAATAGCCCGTCAGAACAACAAAGAAGTAAGAACTGAGTGGAATAAAACGAGCGAGTGTGAAAGCTGGAGGAACTGCACAATGGGGTTGATTTTGAACTAACCCAACAGACTGATTGCTCCTCTGGTGTGATGGAGTTTGGGTTCATGTCATCTTGAAGTCCTACTATGTTATAGCAGAACTTCTGGGGCAAGACGGAACATGGCCCGGGCTGGGAACCATCCTGTTTCCTTACGGACTTTTTCTACCGAAGATAAATGAATATGCGCAAGTGGATGACTTTACTGTATGTCTAAGGTATTGGTCAATACTAGTATGACTTGCACCTCTGTACAAACACTAACAGTGTTTAGTGATCTTTCTGATGCTCTTATCCAAAGCAACTTACAGGGATTTTTTCTTTGTTGATATAGGTCCATTCGAAGCAGGTATAGGGCATATTGCTCAAGGATGCCTACAGCTAGTCTGTGGACATTGGTGTGAACCCAAAACCTTTTGGGTAGGGGTCTAACACCCTACCCACTAGGCCTTTGCCTCTTGGTTATTAAAAAGCAAAGCTTCAACCAAACAAAATTACTTATTACTATAAGCAAGACTACAGCTAGACTGTACATGCTAGCAAGAGAGCTACTTCTTGGTTTGAGTAGACCTTGACTAGAGTGACCTGGTCTGATCTGGTCACTCTAGTTAGACAGACGACCTTATAACACATTTTATAACCTTTTACCTCCCACCTTTCAATCTTCACCTCACACCTTTCCCGCCTCTCTACATGATGAGTCATAATAATGAGCAGAAACAGAAAAACCACCCTGAAAGCTTTTAGTGAACTTCAACTGGTGGAGTTTCCTGTGTGAAGAAGCAAAGGTTAAAACAGGACTTGTTCCTCCATCATTAAGCCTGTTGACCCCCTTCCCATTGACCAAAAGGGGGATCCAGATAGACAGGTACACAGACATTGATTTCATCCTCTCTCTGCCTTAATATCTCGTTCTCTTTCTCCCTCTCATTCTCTTCCTATCAACCTTTCTGTGTTCCATTCAGTCTCTCTCTCCCTCTTCCTCATTCTCTCCCACCCTCTCTCCCCTCCCAATATATATTTATTTTTAAATGCTATGTATGTATCACTCTCTTTATCTCCATGTATCTATCTGTCTCTCTCCCTCCATCCAGACAGCAGTGAAGTGTCACGTTAACCTATCACTGATGGCCACAGCAGAGACGGTACCTACGGCTGTCTTGCTAGCGTTCCATGCTGTTGCGGTGAGACAACATGCAACCTGCTAGTAACATTATACTTCAGACAGCACCGTTGTTAAAGCACACCACCACAACAACATCTAAACAGAGGAACAGTGCCCTCTCTTGGCCAACAATTATTGCAGCTGCTGTCTCGAAATGGAGCCACACAGCGGCAGTTGACGTCTCAGCGCCAATTTGTGCGTATTGAAGAGATCAGTGTTTATGCATATCTATTTCTTATGGTCCCACTATCCATATTTATCTATTGTTATTATCTCTATATTATCTGGTGGTTGCTGGAGATGATATAGATACAATCATATGATCTAAGATAGAATCCGTACTCTCCATTGTGTGTATAAGAAAGATGGGAAAGCACTGAGCAGAATCCGATTCAGATGAGTTTATTGTTCCCTCTGGAAATTGTTTCTGTTAGAATTGCTAAGCTGAAGATAATAGAAAATAAAAAACATTTAAGTAAAACATAGAAAACACATAAAGTATGGTAAGAAAATATGTATTTAAGTAAATTAAATGTGCAAAGGAAAATGAACATAAGGTATGCATACACATAAAATATACATAACTATAAAGAGGCAGATAAAAATGCTGAGACATTGAAGTAGTTCATGGACAGGTCTTTACGCAAAGCTGACTAGCGCCAATTCTGCATCACGCAGAATGACCCTTCTGAAATATGTTTTACTTTTGAAATAATCGTACAGATAATATGAAAATCTGTTATATATGCTGCACATTTCAAAGCTTTTTACTTCCAGGATCAATAGTGGACTGTCACACTAAAGAGTATAGAGAGGAAGAAAGGATTCCAAGAGTAATAAAGGTGCAGCCTGTTCCAGGCTTCTTAGAGTCTGTTAACATCAGTGCTCTCCATGTCCTCCTTTATGTAAGTACTTAATGGAGGTGACGGCGCTAGGACGAGTTGACATTGTGTGAGATGCTTTCCAAAATTAGATATAGAACAGGGGATTCAATTTGCGGCACTTTGAGACATCATAAAGAGCAAGGTTTTGCCAGGAGCTAAATGCTACTCTAATAGAAACACCAACACTCATCCAACAACAAACCAACCAGCCCCCCCATCCACCCACACCTCTATTCAACCACCCACGCAGCTCACCCATCCACACCACACCACATCCAACCACACAGTCAACCACCAACATCCCATCCAACCAGCCACCATCCATTCAACACAGACCATCATACCAGGACTCCGTCCATCCAAGCAGCCACCCATCCCAATACACACCCATCCAACCAGCCACCCATCCCAATACACAGCCATCAACCATAGACCATCCAATCATCCAAATACAGAGCCATCTGACCATAGACCATCCAACCAGCAACCCATCCCAATACAGAGCCATCCAACCAATGACCCATCCAACCACAGACTTTCCAACCAGCCATCATTCGACCACAACTCCAAACACCAGCTATCGAGACAGCCACCAACCGTCCATCATGCAACCACACTCAAACCAACCAACCCCATCCCATCTCTCCCACCATCTTATCCCTAGTAATAACTGAGCTACTGTAGCTAAGCCTCTGCCAAAATGTCCTCTCTGTGCTGGTCTCACGTTGCAGCATGGTAGATAAGCCACAATGCAGTCAAACAGCATCCCTGCAGAACAATGCTGATGAAGCTCAAACAAGATGGTGCTTCTGTCTCTCTCTATTTGTTCTATTTCTCTGTCAGGGTGAGCATGTGCTAGATTCTAGAGAAATAGTTTTGCTGCTATAGATTATGGCTTCTTGGGCGCTGCTTTAAATTTTCAGATGTGATATGACAAGTACTACTCGTTTGGTGGACTCTATGTTAGGATCTGCCGGCTGTAGTGAGTGACAGCTTGACAAAAGATGTTTCAGAAGAGATGTTCTAACTCTCTCTCCTTATGAAAAATGAGGACAGGTGTGAAGATTGCAACATCCTGTTGAACGGTACTGGCTATTGATTCAAATAAATGATGGACCAAGTGTTCTTATTTCAGGAAATAAACTAGAAATGAAAAGACATTTGACTGGGAGGACCAAGTGTTTGGGACATAGGTTTTTTTAAACATATCATTGCTCACACAAACCGTGGACATTTATGATGGGATATACCTGGTGCCACACAAAAAACTATCGCCTGTATCCTGAACAAAGCTAGTATTTTGACAGAAGGCCAAATATATGAGTCGATGAATGAAATATAAAAAAAACTCTAGCGTCAATAAAAAACTCTAGCGTCAACACTCAATGGCATATTTCTACAAAACCCAAGAAAATAAATATAGGATTTACACTCATTCTAAATTCAGAGAAAACAACAGTTGGTCGGGACAAGGCCGTACGTCGACAAACAACAAGGTCAATTCTGAACTACAGTTGATGAATAACCTAACGTAAAAACCACTCCTTCTGAGAGTCGGAAAGGATCCCTTCAGATCCCTCCTCCACTGTGGTACAGGCGTAGGACAGATCTGTGACACGGGCCTCGGGAACAAGTCAGGCAGCGCGTGTGAGACATCTCAGGGATGGCATGTCACGAGCCCATGATGGAAATGCCTCTTTAATAAACCTTCCAGTCCGGATATTACATCCCAGGAAGAACAGGAGATGGTTGTCATGGTGACTCCCTGACCGGCCTCCAACCATTACTTAAGCTCCAGTCGGCCTCTGACAACCTGGAAGGGAACCTTCCATTAGGTGTCCACAGACAATACTTGGCCCTGCCTCCTTCTCTCTCTTGCCCTCTCTGCTTGTCTTTACCATTCTCTAGATCTCATTTGGCTTGGGCTCCATGTTTATTCATACGGTAACCTTTTAAATATTTCCAAGCACCCTCCATCAAAGACCTCAGCGGCATATTAATACCTCATCTTTGTTTCATTATTCTCTTCCCTGGCGCTCATCGCACTGAAGATGCCCAACGTCCTCCTTGTCTCTTCTCTCCATCTCTGTTCCCCCGCTGCGTTCTCTGTCATTATACCTCTTTTATGTGTCTTATCTCTCTCTCTCTCTCTCTCTCTCTCTCTCTCTCGCTCTCTCGCTCTCTCGCTCTCTCTCTCTCTCTCTCTCTTTCACACAGCAATGACACGAGTGACACCAATGCCTACACAACATTGCTCTTCCTGCTTCCCCCTATACACGAGGCTGTACCTGCTTACTCCGAGTGTGCTTTATGTAAGGTGGCTTGAGATCTGTCCTGTCCTGTTTTTAAGCCACATGGTGATTATATTAAGTAAGATCAGAAAAGACGGTACTACTATTAAAGTAGTATGGGTAGCCACGTATTGGCTTCGCTCCGAAATGTGAAATGTGCCACACACCATGGTGTTGTAGTAAGTGTCCGAAGGCTGAACCCTCTCTCAGACACGAATATCAAAA
>OOFG01094207.1:0-16045 GCA_900323295.1 Molva molva | reverse complement strand
GTAAACTACCCCACATAACATCATCTACAGCTGTAAACTACCCCACATAACATTATCTACAGCTGTAAACTACCCCACATAACATTATCTACAGCTGTAAACTACCCCACATAACATCATCTACAGCTGTAAACTACCCGGCATAACATCATCTACAGCTGTAAACTACCCCACATAACATTATCTACAGCTGTAAATTACACCACATCACATTATCTACAGCCATAAACTTCCCGGCATAACATCATCTACAGCTGTTAACTACCCCACATCACATTATCTACAGCTGTTTGGGTAGTCTACCCATCTAATGGTAAGTTAGCAAGTTAACGTTATGTTACTTGCGGCAATTTCATTAGAATTAAATGACATAACGTGACTAAACGTAACATGAGTAAAATTGTAATACATTAACTCGTCCGTGAACATTATTTCTGCCTGAGTCACGTCTGATCGATTTCACCGATAATGGTGGTAAATACAACAACTCCCATGATCCCAAGTTACTTCACGGCATCATCAAGCTTCGCCTTTTGTTATTGTTTTGATTGACCCCTAGAGGCAGAAATGACATATCATACCTTTAAGTCAAAGTGCTCACCAGGCAGATTGTGGCCAAACCTCCAAACATGTTTCATGAGTTATTTTGTGATGAATTAGGGAGGACTATTTTTTTTTGTTTTACAACACTTGCTAACTCACCGGCATATTTGGGAGTGTTGGACTCGTCCATGGTCCAGAAACAGTGGTCGAAGGCAAACACCTGCGAAAGAGACAGGGACAGGAACTAGGAATATATAAACACAGACACCTGTCCGAACACGCAGGGTCTTGGAGGAAACCTGAGATTGCATGGGAGTAATCCCAGTCAGCTCTGTGGGAACAAAGCAACATGAGATTATGTGCTGTATTACGCACAGATAATGATAGGATCAAGGTTGACTCCCTGAGTGAAAATCCCAAACTCCTCCATGTTCTGATTATGAGGAACTGAACAAATCTGTTATCTGTCATATCTGCATATTTCTGTCAGATAAATTAATTTCATAAATCAGTGTTAGTGGAGCTGCCCCAGTGGAAGAATTCCTCGCGCCATGTTTCGCTGGTTTCCAAGGTGATAAGGGTTGAAGTTGACCCTTGTTGTACAGGCTGGCCCTGAGCGCTGAGGCTTAGGAGTCACAACACAGACCTCACCAGCACAGGTACTCCGTTTCAGACAGGCTCCCAAATGTCCTCCGGGCTGCTGGTGGTTACCACAGAAGGAATTGATGTCTGGGAAAGTACACTAGCCTGTTTTAAAGAGACCCGATATGGGCATACTTTTTACCACTAAAAGAGTGCTTTTCTCTGTCTTTTTTTCCTTTCTCCTCTTTAATAAACACAACAGTGTCAGGCAAATGGTATCTAATCACATGATTATTCAACTGCTTACTATGTAAACCACTGTTATAGTGTCAACGTGTAGCAGAAGGAAAGGGCTCCTGTGTTGGACTTCTGCTGGAAATCCAAGCCTTTCTGAATGGGCAAAATGCTGATGATTGAATAGTCAGTATGGGATGGACAGAGATCACTGAAAGCTTTTGAAAGAAAAGCTTCCTCCTGTGACAATTTATTAATTATTAATTACATTAGTGCCAAGATTGTGTGCCATCATTCTCAATTAAGGCTAGCTAAAGCTCAGATTGTGAGTTTGTAATTGTTTTAAAATAGAAACCTATCAGATTTTAAACAGACAAATGTCCTTCTTCCACCATTGTGGAATCTGTGGAAACTAATTGGGGTGTGATTGTGTTTCAGCACAGTCTCTAGATGCCTGGGCCCTGGAACACTAAAGAACCTACAATCTCCAGGGACTATCAGAGCTCGTGGCAGAATACTAGAGTTTCCCAGTCAGTCAATCAGTTGCAGAGTGGCCCCACGAACCAAACACAAAGCCCCCCCGCTCTGCTGGTGTGTGAGGCATGAACATATCTGCACTAGTCACCAGTGAGTTGTCAGGGGGGTGCGATCCAACAATAGCGCTTTGAATGCACGCACACACACACACGTGCACACACACGTGCACACACACATGCACACATGCGCGCACACACACACACGTGCACACACACGTGCACACACACACGCACACACACACACACGCACACTGGCCCCAGTGTCTCTGCTCATCCCTCTCACATTGTGTAGTCTTTGTGGGTGTTCACCAGATCTCTGAGCGCTGACACATTCACACGGACATCTATCCCACTCCTGCTGACCAACCAACCCGCTATAGCCCCTCTCTATCGTGTCCCTAGAAACCACACCAAGACAGCCAAGTGGAGTAGGGGCTTTGTGCTCCACAATGGATTGGCTGAGTGGTGGTGGTGGTGGTGGTGGAGGGAGGGGATGTTATATACAGTTGCTGCACCCTGCTCCTGAATCACTGCAGTAGCCGTGGCAATGCAAGGGGAAAGTTTAAATATTCTCAACTGGGGACTGAAAATAACTCTCGCGACTCTGGAGGGGTTGTTTATGCTGACGCTGCAAAATGTCCTGTAGCGTGGATGTTAACCAGCTCCCATTTGTAATGGAGATGAAACAAAACGCTTACCTTTGGTTGTTTCCTTGTTTGGGGGATGTCAGGAATGTACGTGATGATGCAGAGAGGAACCCCAGTGGAGAGAAGGAGAGAGAGAGAGAGAGAGAGAGAGAGAGAGAGAGAGAGAGAGAGAGAGAGAGAGAGAGAGAGAGAGAGAGAGAGAGAGAAAGAGAGAGAGAGAGCGCAAGGAAGAATGGGTATACTCTGTTAGTATTACGACTTCACAGCCCATCCATCTTTACTCTCAGTGAAAACAGCAGCATTATTTACAGAGGTGCCCCCTAGTTCTGCTGAAGAGGAAACATTAATTTTGATTATAATTGTTCAGATTTAAGTACATACAATTATTATTTTATCTATAATTGTTGTTGTGCTAGAGGCTTATATAACATTGGCATAAGAATAGCATTGTCATTACAGTGTGGATACTGTCACCATGTTCTTCAATTATTACAGTACAAAACCTCATCTGCTTAGTCATCATATTAATAGCAATACTAATTATCTCACCATCATTTCTCAGGTGAAATGGATTATGAGAGACCTCCATACAGCAAACTGAGCTCAGTGTCTATGAAGACCTTTTCTTAAATGGACAAGAGCCTTCGAAATTAATCTATTAGCTTATTGATTTAACTCTGCAATGCAAATGCTTTGTGTGGCAAAAAAATATATATTGCTATGCTCGACAAGATATATATTTTCCTTTCAAAATAAAATCTCTATATCAGCAGAAAACATGAAACATATCTAGTGTCTCTTTTCCCCTTTGAGACACGGCTTCTGTGATCGTTGCCCTGACCATATTGAACCGAGCACGGCACCACCCACTGCAGGGCACACAACTGCCTTTGTCCTTGAACAAAATCCAACCGTATGCAGACTCCTGGCACAGAGACGGAGGTGAGCCTCTCACCTTCACAGGATAACTCACACAGTGAAAGCTGCTTTCAAACAAACTACAAACAAACTGGCTAACCGTATGACTGCTGAGCACAATTTAACATTTTGTAAGATTGTGTGAGTTATTTTACAGATGAGCTGGTCCTCACGTGTCATGTTTACTGCTCTGAAGACCATGCATATATCCCACTGGTAGCATATATGGGACCAGGGTCCTAAAGGTATGCAGGCAAACAATACAGAGATGGAGAACTAGATAGCTATGGCCTCAACACAGCCTGACAATTCTCAAGTGTGTCTCAGGAAGTCATGCTTCAGACTTGCTGCAATAGGTGAAATGTGCTCGAGTCTGCAAACATTTGCAGGTAAATTGCTCATGCCCTCAGAATAACAGTTTCAAGGCACAGAATAAGCAATAACATGAAGCAGAGTTGCGGTTCTTAATACACTTCAGTGCCTGGTTTAGATTGTGTAGTGCTATAGTTAATACTGTGAATAATACAATATGTGTTACCTCGGCTGAACCCATTCAGCCAAACTCATAGCTAAACTTGAATTTTGCAGTCCTAAATGTAAGTGTAATACCTCATTCCATCCTAATTTTTCCCATATGATGGAAAAAAAGACCAAAACATTATTTGTGCCAGCCAGTGAATCCTGTGTTCCACTTTAAAACAATGCGAAGCCACAGGCTATTTCAATGGCTCAACATGAGACATACATGTAAAGTGAAAGCTTCAGTGGGTTCTCGTATCTGAATGTGGTCGTGACACACAAGTGCCACATACACTCAGAGTCTTCCCAGCCCAGTGGCCAATCTAGGTTGACCCTGCAGCGAGCAGGCCATGGCTGGGGTTCCCTGTCCCCTAGCAGATGTTGCTATGTGTCTTCATGTGTGTTAGTCATCACAGGTTACGTTCAGCTCCATGTGCCCAGGGCTTACTGTTGTCTCTTCTTGCGTGTAATATTTCTGGCTTTTAAAATTAACGGCCCTCATACAATACTAGGTTACCACCATATTCAGGTAATGTTTATTTCCATGGGGGCACCACGATACTAAAACCATATCAATTAATGTGGCATTTTGAGATTCTGTTTGTGGCTGCACCACGTAAGAGCTAGTGACAGCAGCAGGCATAAAAGGGATGGCTCAAATGGCTGCCATGTCATTTTTAATGAATGTTGATTTGTATAGAGGAACAGATTGATAACATTCCATTAATCACATCTCCGTGTTCTCATTGAAACCATTTTGTGATGTTTGCACATTATATTTACTCACAATCACAAAGAAGGCATCTCTGTTAGTCAAATGGCAAAACGCCTTCAATCCCTTCATTGCAGGCAGTCAGTATATCAGTATGCGGAGGCCGTAGAATAAGCAGAATCCCCAGAATGTTTTCCATTAATGTTGCAGAGCTGGATTAAGGCCAGTGGGTCATTAGGCCTCAGGTATACAGATAAACATATATACACCAATCAATTTTCATATCACATCATCAGACCAGTCCTAGTTGCCTGCAGACACATGTTCATATCCATAGTGCAATGGTCCAGTAGTAAGTACAGCCCATATTTTTAACATCCATGTCAAATAATAGTGCTAAAATCAAGCTTTGCTAATTATCATATCATCAAGAGACACACAAATGCATCGTACATCGTAATGACACATCCATCATTTTACATCAAGTAAACCTCCATGGCCCACATCGTAGTGTGACGGGCTGGTGAGAGGCGGACGGCCTTTTTAGTATTTACTACTGAGTTTGTGATTACTTAATCCAGCTCATCCCAATCCAACATACGTGTCAGGTACAGGGCTCAGCCCCAAAGGGAACTGACACAGTATCCCATAGTGAATCTCTAACCATACACAGGCACACACACACACACACACACATACACACACACACACACACACACAGTGGTACACCACACATAAGAGATTGACAGTACCATGGTCAGATAGTGGTTCACTGCATCCAGCTCTCTGGTTGGTTTAAACCTGTCCCTACACAAAACAACTGACTCCTCTCCTTGATCTAAAGCTTCAACTATGTAGTCCCCTAACCCAAAAACCTTCATGCAAAACCACATCTCTGATTCAGTGTCTATATTTTGCCATCAACACGTTGCAGACGATTACAATCCAATAGGTTCCAGAGCTAACCATAACATTGACAGCCTCCTCAATGGGGTTAAGAAACATAGCGATGTGTCTTAGCTCCCTAACTCCATTGGTTCTTTTCGGCCTGTCTTTCAGAGAGGCATTTCGGCCTGTCTTTCAGTGTGTTTAGAATAGAACATGCAAGTCCCCACCCACTCAAAGCAGAGGTCACTCAGTATAATGGTGCACAGACAACTGAGTGGGAACATGCCAAACAGAATTAGAGTGGGGGTGGTCTCTGGTCAAAGTAATGAGGCTCAGGCTTAATCAAAAAGGGGCTATCAAGCCTGCAATAAGGTGGACAGCACCATGAACTATAATACGTTAACAACAATATCAATATACAGTGCTAGTTTTATTCCCAAGAGAACAGTATGGTAATGATGATGACGGAAACAGACCTCCATTATATATCAAAACTGCAATGACTCACTGCAGCTTTTGCAGCTTTCAGTGTACAGTGCTAATTTCAAACAAATTACCTTATAAGTTTAAGTGGTGGTGTAAGTCAGGGATCAATGGATTTGTCTTAATGTGTTTTGCAATCCTAGAATAGCCTATTATCTCGACAGGGAAACACTCGTTCAAATACTAATGCTTCCTATATCAAAATAACCCCTTAACCTCTTCATCCCGAAATGGCCCGGTAACGGGCAAAGCCCCTCCCCCCAAATTGCAAAGATGTCGTAAGGCAGAGATCTTCAACAGGGGGTCCCCGAAATTATTTGATCCCAAACTTTAATTTCTTCCAAAAATTAAAAGATGTACTTTGTAATGATGTATAAGTGCCACAATGCTAAGCCATTGTGGCACTTTTATACATGGCACTATAGGTCGCACTACACGTTATTATTGGCCCGGTTTAATAAGCAACACAATTTTATACGATATGTAATAGGGGGTCCCTCCACCGTGTCACTATAAGCCAAGAGGTCCTTGGCCAAAAAAACGTTGAAGACCTCTGTCGTAAGGTATTTACACACATGAGAAAGCAGTCATGTGGCACACCGATAGAAAGATTTGATTCTTAACTTTTAGTCTTTTAGTCTATGTTAGCTAAACGAAAGACAATTCCAACCCCAAACAAAATAAGAAGCATGCAACAAGTGTTATGTATTTCAACTGTATTTCATAAGATTTCATGTAATTTGATCTACACAAACTACATATCATATGAAAGCTGATACTCTACTGATTCCAACAGTCCAAACCGACTCGTCACAACATCGCAGAACTAGAGGCACAAAACAATCAAGATTAAACTCTCACCTTTGTTGTTTTTGTCATCAATATTGGGTTTGATCGCATAAAACCACCATAAACGGGAAATCTAGTGTCTGGGCACCATTTTGCAATTTAACACGGTGTTTACAATCAATGGTAAGTAGCTAAGAGAGCGTTTCAGAGGAAATAGGTAAATTGATCGATATCTGGTGGCTGTATGGGGCAATTGCGATTGTTTGGCTTGGTGTCATTCAATTATATTCAGCCTTGACCTTTCAATAGAGGGGTCGAATGTCATAATTGTACAATGGGCTCCCAAGATATTCACCTGTTTGTGTCTCATCAAGTTAATATTGTCAATTTTGCATTGGTTTGCATTGGATTTATGTTTTTATTTGGAGATAGGGCAGGGCTGTTTAATTGATTATTTTAGCATGTTTACTTTCCCATGGTTTGTGAAATGGCTGAATGGCAAAACCACGATTTATAAAAGTTCTAGACTCCACAGATTTATTTTGCCCTAATGAGCAAGTGAAGCCGCTCATTCATCTGGGATTTGAACACTGTTCAAATCCCACATGAAAACACAAAATGTGTTTTGTGCGGAGGGTTCTGGGAAGGAGGGGGCATGTTACAACCCACGGCAACTTTGTGATACTTTTTAAGTAGCGTCGTTGTGTATGATGTATATAATTAGCGACGTTGTATATTAAATGCACCACACACCGTGGTAGGGCTGTGCGATATAAACTAAATCTTCTATCACGATAAGCGTCATTTTATATCTCAATAACGATTTATATCCCGATAAAGTAGGTTTTCTGCAAATTCTATGAAGAAAATGTCTACCCAAAAATGGTAATCCTATCAACTAAATACAAATGAAAGGCACTTTCTCATCTCTCCTTTTATTTTGAAGTGACGTTGAGCAGAACTGTCACAATAAAAAAATGTTTTAAAAAAGGATATTGAACATATAAAAATCTAAATAAATATTAAAGTAAACAACACTCTGTTTTATGTTTCAGAAATCTCCAATAGACAGCCAATAAACAAAATAAGTATTCGGCGTAACTCGGCTCGTCCACAGGTCCATTGTAAACGTGTATGTGAACCCACGGTTTCAGCTGGAATTCAAACACGACCCACGACTACTTTTTTAGTACCGTTGTTGTGTATGAGCGTTATTATGAGCGACGCTGTATGTGAAATGCGCCACACACAGTGGGGTTATACTGAGCTTAACCCTCACTCGGACACCAAAATAAACAGCTGCTCAGACGAAGCTCCACACATCCACACACACCGTAGCATTATACTGAGAAGCCCATCTCTCTCTCGGGCGTGTTCATCAAAATCAACGGCTGTCCAGAACGAGCTTCACATATCCGCACACTAAAGACTTTCAAACTCGTTTGAGATTTGCTTTTCTTTTCATCGCTTCCTTTGAATGTGATCGCATCTTTTGACTCTTGTTCTGTCTCGGACTGCTGCGGGGACGTGCTTCCCTTGAATGTGATCGCATCTTTTGACTCTTGTTCTGTCTCGGACTGCTGCGGGGACGTTCGTTGTGTGTCACGCTCCTCCATGTTTGTTTTTATATTCGTCGAGCACGTGTAGTGAACGTAAAGCAGGGTCACCTTGACGTAAAATACAGCCATAAAATAAAATAGCGATAGGAACGATAGAGCAAATAACTATTGATAGACGTTTTTCTCTCGTCCCCCGATATATATCGTCATATCGAACAGCCCTACACTGTGGCGTTATACTGAGAAGCTTAACCCTCACCCGGACACGGACATCAAAATAAATCGCTGCTAAGACGGAGCTCCACACATCAACAACACACCGTGCGTTATAATTGTCCGGGAAGCCTATAACTCTCTTGCTGACGCGATCATCACAATCAAAGGCTGTCCAAAACGAGCTCCACACATCTGCACATCACACACACTGTGGCGTTATACTATAAGAGCTTAACCCTCTCTCGGATGTCGCATTCAACCGCTGCCCAGACGATGGAAAGCCAGTTCAAAATTACGAGATTTTGAACATGTTAACTACACATTGTCTGCATAGATCACTATGTTGACGATCATATATGACATATTACCACGTTTATGGGGAACACAACCAACTTATTCCAGCACCTGCGACAGAGACATGCGGTGGAATGGCAGGTGTGTGTAGCACCAAGAGATGCAGATGCAGCTCAAGCCACAAAGTGCATGCAAAAAAGCAGGTAACATTGGCAGCAGCATTTTCAACAGTCATTACTTAAGACAAGAAATTACTTGTCTATTACTTGATTACTATGGCAGGCGATCACAGATGAGGTGACATGTTACATCGCAAAAGATATGGTTCCTATTTATACAGTAGAAAAAAAGGGTTTGGGGATGCTGCAAACGATGGACCATATATTTTGGTCTCCATTAGTTTGAAAAAATCTAGATTTTATTTTTAGGCCAAAACGCCCAGCCCTATTTGGAGATCTTGCCTAAACCTTCCTCTACTAAAGCCTCTCTATTTTTGCTCTACTTCACTTTATAACATGATTTATTAAAATGTTGTACTAAGGCCCTATAGTACTATAGGGCTACAAACTGATAATGCTCTAGGTGGTATTCACTCTAAAACATTACATTTATTTCAAACCTCAGAAATTGGCCTAGTGATGAAGAGGTTAAAACTTCGAAATCACCAAATGCACATTTGTGTCAGGAGAATATTATATACTGAGAAGCATCAATCCTCAACTCTTCTGTATCTTGGCAACCTCTATCACCAGGAAACTACTGTAAACCCAGAGCCAAGACAATGTACCGGCCTAATGAGTCAAAGTTCCAAGGCAAAAGCCAAGTTTCAGATCCCAAAACCGCCTTAATAAATAGCTTTGCCATGAGCAGTACACGTCATGCAAATAAACTGGTTTCCATAATACAACATTTGTGCCATTTAAAGTGCTCATCATGTGCTGAATTCCACTTCGTGACACCACCAGTATTTCAGGCTGAGTAAACAGCCTTCAGCTTGATAGATATGGGCTGACGGCAGAGATAGCAATCACATACATTCTAAGCTTTTATCTGGTTTGCACCAAACTCAAGAGAGAATCTAGCAAAAACCAAAGTGGGACTATTTGTTACATGTGACATTGCTTTCTACATAGTGAAGACATTCACCTTGCTTCCTACCAAGGGAATATGAATGTATACCTTTACTGCACCACACACGTACAAAACACTCGTCCTCCTGTTTGACCTGTCTGCTTGATGGATGTCACAAAAACAATACACTGTGGATTTTTAAGCAAAGGGTCTATTACAAGCCTATAAATAGCCATGTAATGTAACCCAAATGTGGTCCAGATCATAATGTTTTATTTCATCAGGCAGTTATAGAGCTGAAATCTCACTTCATAGACACACTTCGGCCTGAGACATTTTATAATAATGAAAAGTCGTGAATTATTTTGGACCAGATTGAAAACCTGGGACTTGCTTCTGAAACTTGTATGTTTCAGAGAGGCATACAAGGCTCTAAACACATGCACACACTGTAAACTGTAAAACATAAATATATACATTTTAGAATATGAAAATGCAGTGCTAATTGAAGAAGGTCTCCATCCATTAGAGACCGTCCAATGGATGCCATACATTGCTGTTTCCAGGAAAAGATGTTCCCCTCAAAACCTGAAGGGCATTCACAGTTGATGTACTTTATGTAGAAGCTGAGAGGTTTAAGTGTGAAATGCTGGCTTAAACTAAGTGAATCAACTTATTCACTGGAAAGGTTTGCACATGCACGCAAGGAGCAAAATGAAAAGACAAAAGGAACATTCCTGAGGGACGCAAATGAAAAGGATCTCATTGTCATGAGATTGGAGAAGGATTTGTTTGAAAGGCGCAATGACACTTGGGTAACATGGGTGACCAAATACAAATGAGTCCATCTGCAGAAACCATTCCATGTCTACTTACCACCATTACACCATTATATTGTAAGAGGAAAGCTTCAAACTTAAGCCCCCTAAATCAACACCAACTGCAGTTGCAGGAGGCAGATGAACATTGGTGAAAAGGAAAGTGATAATTACAACAAAGAGTCAACTGTTGGTGTTGGTGTTTAAATTAAGCTCCCTCTCAACAAAGCTTTGTTAAGAAGAAATGTAAGCAAGATTACACAGTGGAGATAGAAAATGACCCCCCTTGGGTTATCCTCGTTCTTTTTGATAACAACTAGATAAGGAAGCAAATTGCACGGTTAGATTCAACTACTGGGTATTTTGTGATAAACAACTACATGCAGCTTTTTGGGCTGGGAGTTCTCCTCTTTTCGTTACTTTTGTTTAAAATGAGTTTACCTTTATAACAAACAGTCTACTCAACATTAGTTTTCATAAAACCCTAATTTTGTGTGTAGACTGTTTATTATAAAGGGAAAGTCATTTTAAACAAAGGTAATGAAAAGAAGCCTAGCCCCTATATAATAGTTCTGTAAAATGTAGTTGTTTATCACATAATACCAATTAGCTGAATCCAACCATGCAATTTGCTTCCTTATCTAGTTGTTATCAAAAAGAAGCCAGCCCCATATATAGGGTTTGGGGGTTCTCTTATTTTCATTATTTTTGTTTAAAATTACTTTCCCTTAATAATATAATAAACAGTCTACACTAAAAATTCGTTTTCATAAAACGCATATTTTTGGAGTACATTTTGCACATTTTGAGTAATGGCAAATAAAATATGATTATCTTCCTGCAAGACCCATTTTCACCCACTTAGTGGACTTCTAATTAAACTGTTGCTGGACCCGCCGGGCCATTATAGATGTAATACATCTCCATTGTGTTAGTTGAAGGGGCATTCCCCTGCTAGTGTGCTTTAACACTGATCCCCTCCTACTCCGCAGACCACAGCCCGATGTATTTCCCCTGGCTTTCCACACCCACCTCGCATTGTATCGCCACCTCTGAGGATACCAGACTGGGGCGTGAAAACTAAAATGCTTTTCCAGATTCACATTTCAAATTAGCCCAGCCTGGCACAGAAGGTGTGATGAATCCAGAAAATTGAATTTATATAGTTTGGAACTTATGTGGGCCCGACAAGGAAACTTAACAAGCCTCATTGTTTCTCTCCACCATCATTAAGATGAACACTTCATTTCACAAAGAGAAAACAACAGACAAGAGAGCTGTCACGAGTGTTGGCGCCATGGGACATGGTGGAAATAACAAGCCTAATATTGCTAAGCCATCAAAGGGAAGCCCATACAGCCCATATAACATTCTTCAAATAGCTTCCATGTTCACATGGTGCCATTCAATCCCTGCCAAATCTCAGTAACGTGAGGGTATATTCTTTAACTCAAAGCCTTTTCTCCCTGGAATTAATGACACACTAGAAAACAGTGGATCTGTGTTAATATGTTCTCATTTTCCATTAGCAAGGCCCAGGATCAACCGTGTAAGATGGTAATTACATGGCATGAGCCAACTTTTCTAGGGTTGATTTCTAAATTTGATGGCATAGAACACATACCTATACAATCCAAAACCTGTTCCCAGAAGAGAACCAAAGTTCCAATGATGTGCACCCTGCAGCCATATCTAGTGTTCCTAAAGGAAATACTCAGACGCTGACACATTTCAAACTCAGGTGAACAGGCGTCCTAAAGACCATGCAAAGCGTAGGGATTAGACCCCCCTGCGGCTCCAAAGAGGGTGTACAGTGAAATGACTTGGCTTATACCACAAAGAGTGGTTAACATGCAAGACTCTATTCAGCAATAAAAAGCTATATTCATCTTGAGGCAATAGTACAGAAAGTTAAAGCTAGGGTAGGCATTTTATTTTAGAAGCATTTTTTGTCATAATTGTTAAAATTACCTTTACATCCCAACAGCAATCAATAAATCCAATGCTCTGACAAAATAGAGATGAAAATATCTTGTAAATGTGTCTGTCGCATGTAATAAGCCCATCCAATCATTTCATTCGGCCGAATGAAATGATTGGATGGCCTACCTGTCTGTCTAACTACTTACCCAGCTACCTGCACGCACTCTGAGAGTGTACTCATTGCGCATGACTGGAGTATCGACAATGCTAGGCAGACCTATTGCTAAAGCTAGCGAGCTAGTCAGGAGTTTGGGTCAGTGGCTTTGGAGGGAGGCCTGAATGGAGGGGTGTTTTGTTTTCGGTTGGATACTTTCAAAATCTAGCTTACTCTGGCTGGTTCCTCCAAATTGTCTACCCTAGCTTTAAGGAGAGAACAACAACCAATAAAGAATGCTCTATTTGTTATATTGCATGCTATGCTTCACAATACATACAAGTGTGACTGTGGGTTTTGCAGTGCACTAAAGAACATCAGTAAAGTATGTGAGGTCAAAGTGTCCTTGACCATGTCTAGCTGGTTAAAACGAGACCTTGACAAAAAACATAAACAGAACTTATCCTGCTTGACAAGTGAAGGCATTTTACAAAGATTAAAAAAACATTCATATTTCTTGCGAACCTCCCATTTGCTTTTCAGTCAGAGACAAACTTCCATGTGACATGAGGAATTTGGTATCTGTACAGGAATTGCTACATACTTTGTAGCAATTCCTAGTAATGGAATAATAATGGAGTAATAATAAGAATACTAATTTTGTCATGGAAAGAGCCAGTCTACGATGTAAAAAGCCACTCACCTGTCTGAGAATAAATGGCCTGGATATTGCATAACACTGGCAATTCATTCCACCCCAGTTTGCTTTTTACTCCATTGCTGCATGCTCTTTTTCATATCTTTGATTGTTATTAATTCAACAGTCGGTTATAAGCTCTAGTAACAGAGAGCTGGTTGTTAAGCCATTTCTCTGCCAACGGTTAGCCTAAATATAGGTTAATTTGTTAGCGCCAGCAGCTTGAACAGCTATTACAATTTAACAAGCTCATTACCACGTAATTCTGCGTGGAACTCGAGATGCAGTTCTAGATTAATGCCATTTTCATTCTTCCAGTAGAAAAATAGCAACCCCTATTCCAGGGGCCATCCGTCTGGTCAAAATGTGCAAACATTTTGACTTACTGTGGCTGAAATGGCCTGGCATGCTGTTTATATAAACTCCTGTAAAACATTTATATGAATGAGAGAACAAAGACAAAGAAATAATTAAGGAGTAATTTTTAAATCGTCAAAAGATTTCATTTGCACCCATGGGTAATCAGGTCAGCTGTCTAATCATGGGTGACAAAGCACAGCAGCTTAGCAGTACAGCAAATATCAATGAAATGAATCGCAGAAGAAAAAAATGCAGCCTGCAATTCTGCCCACTAAACATTTATGAATAGGTACAATTCTAAGCCAATTTATGAAAAACAATCACACAAAGATCGCTTGTGAATGTTGTGTCAATTGTGATGACACAACGCATTGCATTGTAAAGTAAAATAGTCTACATCCAAATGTATTGATATATTCCGATTCTTAACCCATGATGAAAATGTTAGCTCCTCCCTACAAGATCGTAATCTTTCCTGATTGATGTGCCTTTTTTTAACCATAGGCTAGCACCACTCTACATTTGCTGGAAGTAGGTTGGAAAAGAATGAGCATTTTGGGAGCGGTTCAAAGGATCAGAGGGAAGCAGTCAGGCACGTGATGCTAGTTTCCCACATCATGGTGTGGGCCGAACACCTGTCTCAATTTCAATCCAAGAAAATGACACGATGTGAAGGCGGTTATATCTATCAACGAGCAAAGTAAAGTAGTCCCAAGGCCCTGATGTTTGAGCAAGTAACACTACTTTATCACATGGAATCAAATGGAAATAAGATTGACATGTTTTTTGATACAAAAATAACTTGTGAAAGGCAGTTGGGGGACATCGGCACATACCGAGTCATCAGAGACAATCCATTGCAATGGAATTTATATATTTTTTAAAAATTGCTTTTTGTATCTGCAATGTAAAGCTGGAAAAACACATACAATAACACAAACAACCCAGTTTCAAGAGCTCTAACCTGCAGAGTTAATGTCTACCTTGGACACGGCAATGTCAGTCGTTTGAGCTCTTACGTTACCAATGAAAGTGCAAATTATTGGGAAGCTGCTATGAAGTAGCACCGCTTAGCTTGCTTTTACTATTACATTATAGCAATACTCAAAGAATATGACTTCGGCGAAGTTATTGAGAACAGCGGGACGTGTCTATTTATGTTATCAATCTTTGCCGGACTTCACACATTCCTAAATACCCGAGCTCCACTTTCCTTGCCATTAACTAACAGTGGCTGTGGGGAGGGTCCTCAATGCAAACTCTCTCAACCACTAACCTCCGTGAGGCTAGGCAAGTCATAATAATAATAATAATAATAATAATAATAATACAGTGGCTTACGTTGCACTGAGTTTGTTACTGCATATTGTGATAACACCGCTATTACTTAAATGTAGTAGAAAAAAACATAGCATGCTGTTTTATGGTTGTTTACCTGCTTTCTCCTTTTGAATTTGACGGGGGCGGGTGTAGAACAGTTTGGTTGTCCTCCATATCCACGACACATTTTGTGTTCAATTCCAATTCTGCAGAGACAAGTTTGTTTAAAAAGTAAGGCCCTTTGAGGGAAAAGTAATTTTCAGAAGTCGTCCTAGTTCGCCTCTGTCATGGGTCGAAGAGGTCCTCAGACCGTACGTCGTTTGAATCTGCTCAGCGAAAACTTTCTTACAGTGAAATGTCGAATAAATTAAAGTCGATCCGAATAAAATTGCAACAGTAACGAATTATAACACTTACCTCTGCGGTTCATGGGCCGAACTCGTACTGCAACTTTTACCTTTGAATCCGACATTTTCGTCCACTTTACTCCCACCCTGTCTCTGCGCAAGCTATCGATGTAAAGCCCTAGTCAGGGAATCCACACGCAGTGGCCCAGATTTACGCCGGATAAAATGCAGTAAAGGCGAATTAAACAACCCCAAACACGTCCAGACCGCGGGAATTGGAAATCAAATATACATTCATTGTGTTTACATCCATCCAAGTTCGGGTGTTAAGCAGATCCAGCCCCCTGTTCCAGCCCCAGACAGCATCCCAACCGCCATCTTCCTCTGGGAGCACGACTGCTGCTATCCTCTTGCCTGCTGGAGACGGCTGTGTTG
>OOFG01094203.1:0-16746 GCA_900323295.1 Molva molva | reverse complement strand
TAGGCAAGAACATGTGGGTGAATGATCGTAGTACCATGCACTGCAATTACATGTGGGTAAATGGTTGTAGCACTGCAAGTACATGTGGGTGAATGATCGTAGTACCATACACTGCAAGTACATGTGGGTGAATGATCGTAGTACCATACACTGCAAGTACATGTGGGTGAATGATCGTAGTACCATACACTGCAAGTACATGTGGGTGAATGATCGTAGTACCATACACTGCAGTCGGTGCATTCTTTACTGAAACTTCCCTGTGTGTGTTTGTGTGTGGCCAGGCTGCGACAACCAGGTGATAGTGTGGGATGTGGGCACGGGGGAAGCCATGATCACACTGGAGGACATGCACCCAGACGTGATCTTCAGCGCCTGCTGGAACCGCAACGGCAGCCTGATCTGCACCGCCTGCAAGGACAAGACCATCCGCGTCATTGACCCCCGCAAGGAGACCATCATCGCCGTGAGAGCAACCTCTTATCCCCCCTTGATCTCACAAACCCAGAAACATGATATTATCAAAACTAAAGCTGCAACTAACGATTATATTCAGTCTTATAGTCTACAATGTCATAAATAATAGCAAATGCAATCACAAGTTACCAGACTTAAAAGTGATGTCTTAAATGTGCTTGCGTTATCTGACAAGTAGCCAAGAAAACCTAATGTATTCATTTTGTAATGATCCATGAGCCAAATATTTGAATTTCTGAAGCATCAAGCAGCAAATGCTTGGTATTTGTACTTGATAAATGACCCAGACAAATAATCAACTATAAATTAAATGATTAATTGACTAATCATTGCAGCCCTAATCAAAACCCCATGTCTCTGTTGTTTCTGGCCACATACTTGTTGTT
Source organism: Molva molva (assembly GCA_900323295.1). NCBI lineage: Eukaryota > Metazoa > Chordata > Actinopteri > Gadiformes > Lotidae > Molva > Molva molva. Next base: position 15,883 of record OOFG01094203.1, on the reverse strand, counting down.
ATAACCGTTTGACCTCTCTACCTGAACCTGGCAGGAGAAGGAGAAGGCCCATGAAGGCGCTCGGCCAATGAGAGCCATTTTCCTGTCTGACGGGAATGTCTTCACCACGGGCTTCAGCCGTATGAGCGAGAGACAACTGGCCCTGTGGAACCCGGTAGGTAGCCACACCCCTCCAAGCCAGACCCAGTCAATCAATTAACACCAATGTCTCCCGATAGGCGGAGCTCTCTCTGCTCTGCAGACGTTGTGTTGAGTTGCTCTTTAAAAAAAAAAAACGTTTTACTTTAGGAGGCCTATTGTTAACAGGATTAGTCTATTTCTCACATCTTATTTACACTGTAAATGATGCTTTATTAAATCTTGCAGTACTGGAATAGATTTCAAACTTAATGGTGAATGTCGTTTCTGTGTTCGTAGGAAAGCATGGATGAGCCCATCTCCGTGCACGAGATGGACACCAGCAACGGAGTCCTTCTGCCCTTCTATGACCCCGACACCAACGTGGTTTACCTCTGTGGAAAGGTAGGCCGCCTGACCAAGGACTGACCAAACACGCCCCAAAAGCTGCTGATGCCGTCTTTGTTTGTTATTTCCTGCAGTTGACCCAGTGGGTACCAATGAGTAGATTGTGTTTTAACAGGGCGACAGTAGCATCCGCTATTTTGAGATCACAGACGAGGCGCCCTTTGTCCACTACCTCAGCACCTACACCACCAAGGAGCCCCAGAGAGGAATGGGCTACATGTCCAAGAGGGGCCTGGACGTCAACAAGTGTGAAATCGCCCGGTAAGACTGGCCCATTCTGTTTTGCACCCCAAGTCCAGGAGATGTGCTGAACGGATATAGGGACTGACTTGACTTTACCAGCAGGAGGCAGTGTTAATCCATCCTGCATGGGGTTGGTTTCCTTAGCTGGGAGGGTGTGTAGTGGGCGATGGGTGTGTAGTAGTGGATGATGGGTGTGTAGTATAGAGCTGTCAATCATCCTCTATAATCCCATTCGAACTTCATTCCTTATTATTTTTAATATTCAAATTATATTTGAATTTTTAATGCTCAAATTAAGCCTATTATTAATATTTACTATGTACCTATACACTGTATACACAGGCTTATGCATTGCCAAAGCCACTATTAAACGTTCTGTCCACTAGAGGGCATTCTACCAATAATCCGTTCTCTCTTGCAAAGTAAATAATAGGCACAAAAGGATATTATATTAATGCCGCCTCTCAACGTTGTTTATATAATTAGCCGCGTTGTCCATGGTGATGGAGAGCACTGACTCAAGACTCACGTTGTTATGTCCTTTTACATTAAACGCAATTGTTGGTTGCGATTTTTTTTCCCACAACAATAAAATAATAAATCATTGAGTTGAATGGGACTGTACACATACACTGCGATTTCCGTTTTGCAAGGCAACATTAACTTTATTCGCACCAAGGTAGATTATTTACGCTCTCGCCAGCGAATACATCCGTTAAACCAATCACAATCGGGTATCTTTGTCATAGTCATCTTGGACATTCTACAAGCTGTAGGACATGTCAGAGGTAACAGCCTGTTTACGTTTCTCAACACACTGCAATCGCTTCATTCCCCTCACCTGAGCTTCCATGGTTCGCAAATTGTAAGTGTCAGTTTCATGAAATGGAGATTATTGAGTTTCTTTATTAAAGGCCCTTTTTTGAGTTGTCTGCTATTGGATCCTATCCCTCCTGCTGCCCCTCAGCACCCGACAGTGACATATTTTGGTGAAAGGACGGAGCATAAGCTCATCTTCACTAGGCTGTATAGGTAGAGTATTCCATAAGTCTTTTCACCGGCGCGATTATAGGAATATGCCGCATATTCGCATCGCGGCTGATGTAAATAGTTTGTAACGTGCTTATAAACTTTATTGTTCATCAGGCGTGAGGTGACAAAAGCATTTTGTTTTTACATGCGGGTAGGCCAAGGCGAGAAGGGCGAGATTCGCTTACGCTAGCCAAAACATTTATAAAATATAAAAGAATGCCCATTTGAATAGTAATTTAAGCATTCGATTAGTATTATTTTTTTTTACTATTCGACTTGTATTCAACTCCCGAAATTCAACAGCCCCAGTGTAGTAGTGGATGATGTGTGTGTAGTAGTGGATGATGTGTGTGTAATAGTGGATGATGGGTGTGTAGTAGTGGACGATGTGTGTGTGTAGCAGTGAATGATGTGTATGTGTTCTTGTGTCTCCAGCTTCTACAAGCTGCAGGAGAGGAAGTGCGAGCCCATCATCATGACGGTGCCCAGGAAGGTGAGTTCAGCTCCAGACGTATGAACAGGAAGTTGCTGGCCCATGCTGGCCTCCTGCTGCTACAGCCCAACAACACACTAGATTAGCATGGACAATAGCCCAGTGTCACTATAGAAGAGTTGAGAGGCTGAACATGATGAACATCATCTGCAGAATGCTGCATGTGGTGTGTAACGGTTCCCCCTCCACCTGCAGTCTGACCTGTTCCAGGACGACCTGTACCCCGACACGGCGGGGCCGGACCCCGCGCTGGAGGCAGAGGACTGGTTCGAGGGCAAGAATGGCGACCCCATCCTTGTCTCCCTGAAGAACGGCTACGTCCCCGGCAAGAACCGAGACCTCAAGGTGGTCAAGAAGAACATTCTGGACAACAAGGCCAAGAATACGGAGAAGACGGGACCCGCCACCAAGACCTCCACCCCCACCCCATCCATAGTGAGTTGTGTGTGTGTGTGTGTCAGTGTGAGTGAGTGTATGTCAATGTCTGTGTGTTTCAGTGTCTGTGTGTCTGTGTTCTACATTATCCCACATTATCCCAGTGTGTTTTGAATTTAGTTTCCACAGTTTAAAATACCAAAGCTGTGTCTTTATTTAACATGTTCTCTTTCTCTGGGCGTTCAGCCATCTTGCTTCTGTACACTAAATGGAGCGCTGCTATTGGCCCCCAACACTGTGCCGCTGCGTCTCCGTTGATGGGCATATACGCTTTAGGGGGCAGGGGAGAGGTTTTCTAGATGTTGTTAAAGCACGTCTCTGAGTGCCCACAACGCAACCTCCTCCCTAAGACCCAGCCCTGCTCCCCCCTCCCTCCCTCTCTGTAATTACAGCCCAGCCTGCTCCTCAACACAGCCTTTTAACTGTTTAGAGCCTACAGCAGAACCAAAGTTTAACTGACTGTAAATACATAATCAGTCATGCTTCTTCTGCAAATGAATGTGCCCAAACTGGTTTGCTTTTGTTTGTTTTATAAATTATGTTTTTAATCCCCCCCTCCTCCCTTTGCAGAAGGGTGAAGCCAAGCTGGATGAGATCTTGAACGAAATCAAATCCCTCAAGGAGCTGGTGAGCAGTCAGGAGAAGAGAATCATCCAACTTGAAGAGCAGATGTCCAAAATTGCCATTTAAGGGTTCCCCCCCGCCCCCCATCCTCCTCCCTCCAACCCACTACAATTCAGGACTTTCCATCATTGGCTGGGCGGTGGGCAGGACTAGTCACTGCCAATCTCAATGACGGAGTTCCTCCCCAAGCCTGCCTAGCAACGTTCCCTAGCAACATTCCTGATAAACTTATTTTCTTAACCAGCCCCTACCCCTCCTCAGTCAGTGCAGAATGAATCCCAAAGGACTCGAGGAAAACTTTAGCAGAAAATATTCTTTCTTTCTTTTTTATAATGTCTTTTTTCTTTTCCAATTATGACCAAGATCACACTTTTTTGCAGTGGATATTTTTTTTTTTTCTTTTGTTTGCTTTAATTTCTTCTTTCTGAGTCGGTGACAGTATTTCATCTACCCAAAGCACGCATTCTGTTGCCAAATTCAAAGTTGTCTTGTTTACACCTTCTTGACAGTATTTTTATTTTATATTTTTTTGTGGGAACATTCCAAATGTATAACCTAGGACTCAGTGGTGTATTCTGCTCAATATCGTTTATGAATAATTCAATCTATAGAGGAAGAAGTCATCATGATAGGCAGAATTAAATCCTTAAAATAATTCAACCAATCTCAAAGTAATGTGCCACACTCTCAAACCTGATCACTTTTTGACATACGCTGACGACATCATTCTTGTTGCGACGTTGTTTTAAATGTACCCATTGGACACATGTAGACGATCCATTGTGTCCATAATAGGGCAACCTGCACCTTATGCTCATAGAATTAATGATAAACAGTTTCAAATTTATTTCATAAGCCATTGTTTTAGTCGAAGGAAAAACATACCATGAAAACATACCATAAACCTTACCCTAGTGCAGCCTTGGGTACTGCCGCTGTCCCCACTCTATCTTTAACTCATTCCTTTCCAACTTTGTGACTAATAATGCCATTGGGACATAGGGAACCGGTTCAACATAAAACGCCCATCAGTTCTATTATTTACTTTTTCTTTTACATGCTGAAACATTCCCCTTGGTTTTTGTATTTGTATATGTGTAGTGGGACTCTTTCCTTTCCATTCCTCTGGTCAATTACTTCATGTTCTATGCTGTCCAAACATGAATTCATATGAAACAAAGTTTGTGCAATGTCTTGACCGCCAGTGACCGTATATGCATCAACTGGCGGAGCAGTCAAGAACCCGTTCAAGAGTCTTGAGACATCAGTTGTGCCTCATATCTTTGGCCTTTTTGGTGCGTTTTCAAAGAGATGCACCTACTTTGTTTCATGTTAAATGCTTCTTTTTTTTATTATCTCTGAGCAGCCAAATTGGGGAGGGATTGGTTATGAAAAAGTCATGCCAGAATGTGACCAATGCATACCTATTACTACAACTTGAATAATTGGGTAATTGCTTTGCTGTTTATTTCATCGCTCTATCTGTGCTTGTATCCTGCATAGCACTTCCACTCCATGCTAATTTCTGTTATGGTCGTTTCCGCAAATGCTTCAAATTCCAACGTACTAGTTGAATTAGTCTAGGGGGAAATGTAGGTGTTTGTCCAGTTTAAATTGTCTTGATGGATTTGCCAATAAGGATAGAAGCTTGGTCCTGATTGGACGGAGGAGTGGCGAACCAGCTTGTGGTTCGCTGTCGATTGCCTTTTTAAAAGTGTGTTACCACTGTTGAGACCAGGAAGTGCCATAGTGCTGTGAGGAACGTCGGTTAGATGAAACATTTGTTAGGTGCAACCTAAACTTCACTTTGAGGCGCTTAAACATAAAATGGCCAAGGAATTAGCAGTGTTAATATTGACTCAAACATTGACTCTATTTTAAAAGCATGGCATTCTTGATTGTGTCAGTTGGTTGTTCCTGAACATTCTTGAAACACATCGTAGACTAGCTGTGTTGAGCACACTAGAGTTATTATATCATACAAGGTTTTGTTGGGTCTGTTTACTAATGCAAGCCCAGCCCTCTAATACAACTCCAAAATCCAGTCAACAATGGACCATTCTGGTCCTAATTGACTTGTTGATCCGATTTTATTGTTTAAAAACATGTCTTCTGTAACCCGGGAGATGCGTAGACTTAAAGTCTTACTATTGGGCAGTTACCTCGCAAGGAGAAGCAGAAGGTTAGTTTGAGAGATGGGTAGTTAATAGTTGATCTAAAGGTACACGGTAGGTTGAGAGATAGATGTATGTGTATGATGAAAGTCCCAGGATAAATGAGTGAAAGCTGTGTAAATAATGACTATCTTTTTGTGCTGAGGAGGGGATTTGTATGGGAGTTGGGTTCTATTGGGTTTTAAATGTCCCCCCCACCCACTTCTCCCTGTCTGTGTGTTCCTACACCTTGCCATAATACATCATGCGAGTGGAGAGAACAAAATGAAATGGTTCTTCATTTTAAGCTCCGGCATTATGAATATGAAAACCACCAGGATCAGTTTTCATGTCGGAGGCTGGCTCAGCATCTCTGCTCAATATCCCTGCTTCAAGTATCAACGTTGATTATAAGAAAGTTAATAAAGAAATTTTAAAGGGTGGATCATCAGTGTTGTGTTTTTCAATATCGTTTTTTTTTTTTGTCCTTGTTTACTTTTGTATATACATGTTTGATAAATATATCTGTTATTTATTTAATTGAAACGATCAATATTGCAAATGAATTGGTGACTTATCAATATCTTTAACAAATTTTGTAAATGTGTATATTCTGCAAGGTGTCCTTATTACTTGAAGCACCTGTTATAGGATCATGTGCATGGCCATCAAATTTATGTTGATCAAAACGGCACAGCCACATTCAAGCTAATTACAGCTTCCAGTTCTGCTCCAAACAGGAATCGATTTCTCTTCCAGATTCCTCCCAGCCGACGCCTGCAGCAGACCACATAAAGTGCATGTCTTCACTTGGTACATGTGTTTCTGGATCAAACCTCCCTGTGGAAGGGTCCTGTATATGGCCAGAGAAGTCACGCTGTAATCACAGGGATCTAATTAGAGAGGGAACAGAGAAGCCTAGAGACTCGCCCTGCAGGCCCAGAAATACCCCCTCGCTGTTCCACTGCTGCACAGTACACCCAAGACGGCCACCATAACTTTAAATTGTTAGGTTAACTTGTTGTTTTACATACACTTTAAGATCATAATAAAGGATACATTTGTGGAAGTTTGAAGTAAGAACTTATATGGCTGAAAACAGCAAAACATTTCCCTGTCTGAAGCAATTATGTGCCTCGTTATATTCAGTGCCCACATCTTTGACTGTGTGTAAGATAAAGCACACACAAATATTCCCCCTATCTTCTGACAAGCATTATGTGAAGAATTATGTTTTGAGTCCCCAGTGTCTTCTGCACTAGAACATTTAGATCGTCAGAGGTTTGTGGATGTATTATTAAAAAAAAAAAAAAAAAAAGAGGGAGGAGAATCTGGAAATAGAGGGATGGAGCCCAGAACGAGTCGGGTGGATTCTTCTTGAAACATCTTCCCCAGCCACAGTTCCCTCGCCTTCTCCCCTTCCAATCCTCTCTCTGGCGCTCCATCAGCTTGTATTCTAAGAACAAAGTGGAAGCATTCTGTACCGTAAGTATTCTCACTTTTTTCTTCTTTTTCGATTCATAAAATTCGGGGCCATTTGGTGGACGCTTCCTACAATACTGTGAGTGCGTACATTTCTTAACATGGGTGGCCCCAGTGGGATCCAACAGCTGGTTGTGTTGGTGCCATGCTCTATGATTGAGCTATAGGACCATATTGTAGACCATATTTTGACAATATAATACTTGGAACATACTTGTATCAAACAATACTGTTGTTATATCTTTTTATTGTTCATGATTGTTACTTACCTAATTTTGATTGATTTAAACACAGAAAACGATAGGGTATTTCTCTTTTTAACTGTAGAGGTTGTGCATGGTTTATTGACTGAATTTGGGTGTAATGGGATCATTTCAGTATTCCAGTAGATCTGGGTCTCTGTCCTGGTCGCTATATTCTCCCTGCGGTTCCGTAGATTTTCCCTGAGAACTTATGTTTACATCAAAGACAAGCAGGTCATGCTAAATGGAGACGGGTTAGTCTGTGGTGAATAGTGAACCACATATGGACAGGGATCCCACCCATGTTGTCCAAATGAAAAAGGTTTTCTCCTGCAGCTAGATCAAATCATTGTTGATTTTTTTTTTAATATGTAAATACATTAGTTTATCTTCTAATTCTTAATCTCAAGCGAAAGAAACTGGTAGTGAAGGGGTCAAGTAATATTTCATATATATTTTTAAAAAAAAATACATTTTATAATTCCATGTCAAATATAATTGAATAGGACCATTGTAACATGGTGGAATCTGCCTGCAGAAAGCCTCAATGTGAAGGTTATCTGGACCCACCATGACTTACCAAGAGATAATTACAGGGCCAGAAAAAGGCCTTGCTTACACAGGGCTAGGGTGCTCTATCGCTGTACAGGGGAAAGAGAATGAAGCCTACCTTCTAGTTGACCCGTTCATATTGCATACGTTGCGGCCACACAGAGAGACGTGTGCCCTATATAAGTAGATCAACATAGCAGTGGGTATACTCCTGCATGTTGGTGATTAGAAGCCTGCGAATCCCAGGCAGCCATGTCTAATTACACACTATAGGTAGGCCGCTTAGCAATAGCATACACACTGTAAAGGCATTGACTGTTAGCAGTAGCCACGGATATTAATATAGAACTCTAGATTGAGAGGCTTTTAAGTAGATTTGACAATAAATAAAGAGATAGAGATAAATAGCAAAAACAAATGGCAGCCTATCATTGTTGCAAAAAAAGTTCAGTGCCCCAGAACCCTAATGCGTAAAATATATATATTTATTTCACAATGTAAATCGCTTTGATGGAATTTCTAATTCCATTTGCACAAGGAATGCGTTATTTTAAACAATTGACAATTAAACTGCTTGTTCTCTACTGTATGCAGGGATGGCCTGACTATTGTAGAGTGTGTTCTGAGGCAGCTGTTGCCCAGTCGTAAATATAGAGGCTCTCTAGCCACAGGTCTCCCACGCCTCTCGTCTCTGCTCCTTTGAGAATATATAGTTTCCTCCTTGCTTTGGTGTGGTGGACGGTGGCCTCCCTCTTCTACAAATTATAAACCCTTCAATCCTAAACTCACAGTCTCCACCCCAAAATAAGTAATGACCGCTTACTGACTACGGGCAAAAAATAGATTTGATACAACATGGAAAATGTTAGGTGGAGTAAAAAAAGAGAAGGATTTACCTTTTTTTCTTTCTTTTTTAAAGTAACCTTTGACCAAAAACCAGAACACCATCCTTTTTCCAGACTATATAGACTTTTCTTGGTCTTTTCTTATGATGTATTTCACATGAATAAGCTGAGGTATTGGATTCAAGGCCAATTTCAGGTGTAACAATCTAAATGGTTAGGTTTTAGGTATTAGGGTTACAAATGGTTACATACACATCCCTATGCTCAGGGATCTGGAGGAAGGCCATGTGTACATCAAATACATCCACCTTGTAGCAGCTGCCTATAAGACCTGTGTTTCACAGGAGATAGAATGTTTATGGTATTCACAGCCTCTAAAATGAGCCGATGAGATTGAAACGTGAACTAAAACCCTCTAATCCTCGTAGGGCTCTGAAGAGGAGAATGATGGCGTCCTTCTCTGGTTTTCGCTTCACGTGTTTCATGGCAGTGCTGCTGGTCCTGGCCGGGGCCGGCGGCTGCCGCGGCTCTCCGCTCCTCTTCAACGCCTCCATGGACGGAGGCAGCGGAGACGGAGGAGAGCCAGAGCTCCTGTTCCCCGCTTCCTTCTCCACCAGGCCGCCGGCGCAGGTAGAGGAGGGGGAAGCTCAGGTCACCTTGGCCCCTCCCTCCCTGGGCAACGGCATCACCACCACCATGATCCGCCTCAAGGACTTTGTGCTGAGCCGTGTGGTGGACTTCCTGCAGGAGTACATGCTCATCATCATCGTAGTCGCCTCCCTCCTCATTGTCATGGTCTTCATCGTGTGCTGCGCCTCCGCCATGAGCCACAAGCGCAAGCTGGAGGCCTACAAGCCCCCCGCTGGCACCCCGGCCCGGAAGGACAAGGCCGCCGTGGCCAAGGCAAGTCCTGTGGAGCCGCAGGAGCACCGGCCTTATGCCGTGGACCACGTGAAGAGTGTCCAGATCCAGAGCGCCATGGCCTCGCCCAAGAACCTGCGCATGCCGTCCAAGGCACTGGTGGGGGAGAAGGGCAGGGAGGGGAGGTCCTCGCCTCGCCAGGAGGCCCGAAAGGTGAGGGAAGCGGAGGAGCTGGTGGTGGAGAGGAGGAGGGAGGAGGCCAGGAGCCCTAAGGAGCAGCTGAAGCAGAAAGAGGAGGCGCAGCAGAAGGGGAGCGCCACCCAACATGTGGTCTGCACCTGCCACCTGAAGAAGGTCCACCACTAGGGGAGGCTCCAACTGGCTCTGTTGACGACCGTTGAGTTGAGGTGTTGGAAGAAAATGTTCAAATACATACATAGTGAGGCATTCATAGATGGGGAAAGATACCTGGAAGTTTAGTGGAGAGCAGAAAACATCTTCAGTGAGATGTACTAACAACAACAAGCAGAAGTTGTATTTGTGTAAAAGAGATTTCCGCTTCAAAGATGCACTCGGGCTTCAAGCTAAGTGCTACCTTTTCAAATACTATATCTCATTAAAATATACAATATGTGAGGTGATTTGCTGTTTATCCGGGATTTGTTTCGTTAAACTAATACAAAGACACCTCATCGAGTATATTATAATAGAAGGATATCAACCGCAAATTTTCGATTTATAATGCAAACACTAAAATTAAATACATTTGACACAATATTTGAAATTAAAGTCTCTAATCAATATAAATAAAAATAATTTGCTTTGTTAATTGTGTTGCTTTTATATTTGTTTGGTATTCTCTAACCATAACCTTTAAGGTTTGTACAAGAACTGCAAAACCATGTGGTTAATTGTTGATCGATGTGGTAAAGTATGAAAGTTTATTGTTACCAATTCATTATTTTAGAGAGAGCTAATCCTATCTGATTTACTGTATATGATGCAAAAAGTGAAACCTGTAAACTTGTTTAACAAGTAGGTTATAGGCCTATAGCCTACTTTTCTATATACTATTTACATAATCATAAAAAAAATCTTTTTCGTATTTACTTTTAGTATTTGCATTGTTTTGTTTCATTTTGTATTTGTTTCAGTTTTTGTGAATCAATTTCTAATTATTATTAGAAATGATGTCTAAGCTATAGGCCTATAGCCTAGTACAGACTAAGATTTGCACCTGTAATACCAATGTAGATAAATTAAAGGGAAACTTGCTTGGCGTATTTAACCCTATTTGAATATTTATTCGAACAATAAAACAAACTGTGTGTGCAAGTGTACATTTATATTCTCAGCTTGCTTCTATTTTTTTAAACCTGCATAATGTAACTTATTCACTTCAACCATCACTTTTTATCATGTGAATTCAAATCGCAGTTAAATACAATTTAGAAATGACAAGAGCCACTTTTGTCAGACTACTGTCCGTACAAGATTATATTAATATTTAAACAGTTTTCAACCAGATACCAGGGCAACTTTGCTCTGAAACATGATCAACATGAACAATCCTTACATTTATCATTGCAGACACTGATTCTAGTCAGTAAAAAATAGTATAGAAAATAGGTATGTCCGGTGATGGTATAAGTAATTCTATGAAGATATGAAGATTCTATGATATGTTGTATTAATTAGTTATGTAATTTATAAAGTAATAACTAGCTATACTACATTTAACTTACCTATATTTTATAGCCTGAAAGGAAAAGGGAAGTCTCTAAGTCCAAAAAAAAGAATTACAAAAAATGAGATAAATTTATTATTAAAAACGTAACTATAAATACAACAAATGTTATTAGAAAAAACAAGAGGCCTATAGTAGCCGCAAAAATCATATATATTTATCTCTCTTTCGTGTGTATTTTCTACGATTCACAAACTTAGCATAGAGCTCAAATGTCAAAGATAACGGCAGAACAGCTTGTTGTGGCGGAAATTGGAGACAGAGACTAAAACTAGAGTCAGATTCCCTGCTCTTTTGTCAGCGAGGTGCTAAATAATTCTAGAAAATACTGACGCTTAACTTTCACTTTTCACAAGGAAACACATGCCCAGGCACAAGGAGACATGCAAGATGAAGAAATGTGTTTTTGCTTAACGTCATCTGTTGGAAGTTGATAAAGTGACTGCTATTCTGACACGGTAGCTTGGGTCAATCGTTGTGCTTACCACCACCTTTGAATTCGATTGAGTACATTATAAAAAATAAAAAAAAGAACATTTAGACAGACCGGCATAATCCCATTCGGCACTAATCACAATGGCGCAATATGGATAAAGAAGATGATCTCTGGAAGGTAATACAGCACCTAAGGGTCTCTTTAAACTTTTATGAGCATCTGCTTGGAATTCTCAAAGAAGATGGTTGTCCATAGTGACCAGAGATCATGTGAGGACTGCAGGGAAAACAGCCAGATCAGATCAAACAGCCATAGAAGAATGGTAAGTAATGACATGATCTTTTTAACTCTAGGTGGACAGACAGACAGACGGACCGATAGACAGATAGATAGCTAGATATAAACATACATACATAGATACATAAATACATAAATACATAGATACATAGATAGATACACAGATATACATAGATAGATAGATAGATAGATAGCAAATAACAGATACAGGTACAGTACGTTTCATCTGAAAGAGGAAAACCCTAGCCAAACACTACCCATGCCTTGACCTAATACACAATACCGTGCATAATGCATGTATTGTTTCATCTGTTGTTTTTTGTCTTGATTTCTGTTTAACAGAGATATGCCTTGGAGTGGATGCTGCGGTGTCCTCCTTGTTCTGTCGGTCTGTCCACCGGTCATCTGCCTGCTGCTGATGTCCTCTTGCCCACCCGGCTGCTGCTGCCTCCGCCCTGGGAGCCTTGTTCTCTGCGAGTCCCTGGGTCTCAGGTCTCTCCCTGGCTCCGTGCCCCTCAGTACGTCGGGACTGTCGGTGGCCAGGAACCAGCTTTGTAATGTAGATCACCTGCTCAGGCCCTTCTCTGGCCTGCAGGAGCTCAGCCTCAGCCACAACCAACTAGCACGGTTCCCTCGCGGCCTGCCGCCCAGCCTGCAGACCCTACAGCTGCAGGAGAACCGCATCACCTACATCACATCTGGGGCACTCCAGCACCTAGGCAACCTCACCCGCCTGGACCTGGAAGACAACCGCATCCGGGCCATCCAGCCTGCAGCGCTGTGGGGCCTGACCAGACTGCAGGTCCTCTCGTTGAAAGGTAACCAGCTGACCAGCCTGCCTGCAAAGCTGCCTCCCTCACTCGCATATTTAGACCTCTCCGCCAACTGTATATCAGCACTCGACCTGCTATCCATGTCTTCATTGGTCAACTTGCAGATTTTCAATATCAACAGCAATTGTTTGCGTTCGGTACCTGAGAGTGCCTTTGACGGGCTCCCGAGACTCAGATCCGTAGACCTGGGTAATAACCTTTGGGTGTGCGAATGCGACATCTTGTATCTTTACCGTTGGCTTTTGAGTGGAAGGCTTAAGATGGCCACGGACCTTGTGTGCACAGAGCCGTTTCACCTAGCTCACCATCTGCTGCTAAACCTCTCCATTGTGGCAATCTGTCCTCTGATCCTGAAGCCCAACGAAGGAAACAAACCTGAACTAACTAGCCTCCCGTCTAGACTGGACAAAACACTGGGTAAGTCTTTGGTGAAAACAGGTCATGATAACAATACCAACAGAGATGTTCCCATGACTCGTGTGTATCCTCCGCACATCTCACTGCAGACACTTAGCTACGAGGAATGTTTGTCCCTCAACCTCTCCCCATCAGTAAGCTCAGATTCACAACTTAGATTGACCCCTCCAGTCCCTCAGGGGGACTCAACGTGTCTCAGCACTACCTCAAGAGAGGGTGGTTCTGCAAATAATTCATCCTCGGCCCAAGGGAATGGATCTTACCTGTCTACAAACAAGGCTGGCTTCCTACCCACACCTGGACCTGAACCAGATGCGTTGCACTACTCTGCAGTGGTCATAGCCCTGTTGGCCCTTTTATGTGTCTTAGTAGCTCTTACTATGCTCGCCGTGCTGCTTGTGTTAAAAAAGACCCTCAATTGCCAACGGAGGGTAGCTCCTCTTCCCCAATCTCAAAGTTGACCAATGCTAAGTGAACAGTGTTAAGGGTAATACTATCCTCTGAATAAAAGTGTTGATCATCACTGTCTGAATCTCAGAGAGCAAGAGTGACATGATATTAAAGGCATGTTTTTTTCTGCGTATATACTATAACATAAAGGACCCTGTCGGCCAGTTGTATGAGTATGCTTTGAAATGATCAAGACATTTCCTACTTCTGGACAAAGAAACCGTAAAAACAATGAGCTAATAGTGAATGTACTGGTCATAGTACGTGGCACACCAGTAGGCAAACACAAATGGCAACAATGGAAGATGATGAAAACACTGAAATCTAATATGTAGCATTTAGTTGGAAACTGGAGATCCTGGGTCATGAAACCACTTTATCTAACAAAAGTATACGATTATTGTAAGACAAACAACACACACCTTCAAAAGATAATTATTTTAGACAATTATCTATTGACAGAATGATACATATACCTAATTGAGTTTAAACATAATATTTATATAAAACTGGTCATTCCTACTGGAATTAGCTTTTGGACATTTTATATTTAATTTTTAGGTGTACCAGTAATTTAGAACATCAGGTCCTGGTGGGTATGGCATTATCAGTTGATCACAGGTGCAACAAACAGGAAACCAATTGACACATTTCCCCATGTTGCTGATCTTACTGCATGGTAATAGATAGTACATATATTACCACTGCTTTATACAGTTTATTGACTAATGGGAACCAGATGTAGATGCGAGGCTGTGGGTGGGAGTGAGGGGGAGAATATCGGTGAGGCAGGAGGGAGCCAGGGAGCGGGGGGCTTTGCAAGTAATGATGGTTCTTGCTTGATTGGAAGCCAGTGGAGGTTTTGGAGAGCAGTGGTGATGTGGTCTTGGATACAGGAGTGAGCTGATTGGCAACATCATCCTAGATGTGTTTACAACTCTGTTGGTCACCTCCATCAGTCTGGAGGTGACTAATGCATGGATGATTGTTTCACTGGCAGAGAAGGAGAGGGATAGTGGAGAGAAAGGCCTCGGTAGTGAGGAATTGTTTTGCCTCCCTACAAAGAGCTACAACCTGTAATAAAGTCTGCTGTTTGCATATTCGCAGAACCTTGTTGTTGAACTCTTACCTCTGCTCAAATGCACTGTGTGATCTCAACTAGGATTATTCTATTGTTATGAAACATGAATAAGCTGAATACACTTTTTTTGGACAATATAATTACAAATTTCAGGATCAACATGCCATTTACTTGGTTTTTCTAGATTGTGAGAAACAAATGCTTTGTAAAAATAATTTAAAAAAAGATCTTACAGCGAAGGGACATTTAATATTTCTTATCACTTCAAGCAAATAATATATTTTCAACAGATAGACTGCCTTATCAAACAATTATAACAATTATTATAGCATGAATTAACAGCAATCTTAGCTCAAAAGTATTATTTTCTGTGAATATTATGGCCACCTCAAGAAAACATTATGAAAACATAATTATAAAATCAAATGCCATTGAGCAACAAACATTCAAATTGGTTCAACTGAGTGCCATTGCCATTTGATGTCACTTGCCCAAGTTTATTAGGCAAGCATAATCAATCAATCAGAAACAGCAAATTAAATGAATTGCATTTCGACAGTTTACCTATACTGATAAAAATACTCTGATTGCAGAATTTAAATGCTGGCTTTCACACTTTTATCATGCTTGTCTCGTTGCTTAATTCTGTAGTCCAACAGCGCTGCTTTTATTGCATCTTCTGCGAGCACTAAAGAGAAATAAATGAAAAGAATGTTTAAAACTAGAAAATGCATTTCCTGCAGAAAATGCGGTGAGTGCTGTAGTGCAAAGTGAGGTTGAAAATATGTGTTAATAAAGCCACATCGTTTAAGACGTAAAGAAATGTTGAATGGCTTAAATCAAGTGAAAAGATTTGAACAGAATTCAAAAGTCTAAATGAAGTAAACAATGTAAACATGCACACCATTTAAAAAATGTAAAATGGTTGGAAACAAATAAAGTGTAAGTGTAAGTGTAAGTTAAACAAATAGCTAAAGTGATAAAGTTTGAATGCATTTTAGATAAAATATAGAATAGCTGAGCTGTTACAGTCAAGTAAGTGTATAAGTGTGTGTGTGTGTGTGTGTGTGTGTGTGTGTGTGTGTGTGTGTGTGTGTGTGTGTGTGTGTGTGTGTGTGTGTGTGTGTGTGTGTTC
>OOFG01094202.1:0-10000 GCA_900323295.1 Molva molva | reverse complement strand
ACGGGGCAGGTCGTCATGGATATAATAACTCTTTCAAGCAGGTTTGGAAGGGGGCGTGGTAAAGATGGTTTACCAAAACTGAGCTCCTCTTGCTGAAGTGCTAGTCTGCGCCAGTTTTGCGCTCCGGGCAGACAGGTGTAGGTAGACAGGGCGTCTCTGAAACTTTTTCCGCTGCTCTTTTCTACTGCAGCAGTGCGCGCTGCTGCAGTGAAGGCACAATTACCGTTGTAGATTACAACGGACTTTAATTCTTTTCTTTTCTTTTCTTTTTTAAATCAAAAATGAGTTTGTATGGATCCCAAAAGGGTATTAACAGCATCCGCAGAGGCTCGACAAGGAGTGACGTGACTGGAGGTGGACACTACCAGTACACACGCAGCGAAGCCGGACATGGGGGCGGTAATGGATACGGGCCTACAGACCCCTACATGGATGCATACTCCTACACCTTTTCTTCTGGAGGTGGTGCAGCGAGTGGCGTACAAGGGTAGGCCTATACGTATTTTTCAAACTTTTTCAAATGTTGTTTACATAGGTAGGCCTATTGGTGACTTTGAGTGTGCTGTTTGAAGTGAACCGCCGTAGGCTATAATGCCAGGTGGATGCATGAAATATGTAAGGGATATATTATCCTATCTACCGTTTGGTTTGACAAAAGGTCATGTACTCCGCAGAAACAACCGATTCCCAACATGCTAATCATTGCCAAACCCAATATAATCAAAAACAAAACAATCTTTAATTGAACACCGACCATGAATTTTATAAAATATTTTCAGAACAAATGACCATTCCTTGGAATTTGGAAAGGAAAGTAACGTTAGTCCCTACGTAGCCGTATGAGTTCTACTGTTTCTAAGCTAGGGTCTGCTTGATGGTGACTCTTTTTGATATATACGCTGTAGGCCTATTGTAATGTGCATATAGATAGGCCTATAGTTGTTTGCACATTGTTATTTCAAATATTGATCTAGTAGGCAGGTTCCCTAATGAATATAACAACCAATGGCAGATATATCGATTTTACATTTTGGCAGGTAAAAATAAATGTGGGGTTACATATTTAAACAACTGCTTGGCCAATAGTTTCTTCCACTCTGGCAGGTAAGAAGGAAAACAATTCTAAAAGTTAATTTAGGACCCTGCTAGGATATCTGATGGTTTAACCGTAGGCCTACCCATAGACTCCTAGCACAGGGTTATTGAATTATGATGTCTCATATGAACTATTCATTGCTCAAAATGTACTTGGGAAATGTTTTACAGAAAGGGTTAAGGAAAGACAACATTTATTGTGTTGCTTTGATCATGTGATCACGCCTCAGCCCACCTGACGAAGGGTCCTAAATGTACTTTTAGAATGTTGTCTTTACCTGGATAAATCGACTGGCCAAGCAATTGTTTTAATAAGTAACCCTGCATAATTGTTTTAACTGCCAAATGGTCAAATCTATCAGCCGTTGGCTGGCGGCAGGTTTTAATTTTGGACCCTGACCTGACGGTTACCACCCTACTCACTAGCCAGCACCCCTGCACCACCATGGACACCCATTTTCTATTTCTAACCATTTAATCATACTTAAACTGTTTAGATTGTTATGCTACCATTATGCCTGTCCATTATGGGCCCCACTGCACTCTATTGACCCTATTGAATGAGACCTGTGAAGACCGGGAGGCCTTGCGACTATCACTGGCGATACAAAAATAAACCGTACCTGACAGCATTCAATACATATCACACAGAAACTAAAACCCCCAAATATCTTACATATCCATTGTCACATGGAGATTATTCTGTCGGCTGCAGACCCACCACTGCTCATTAGTCAGCTTCGCACGGCAGCTCCACATTCCTCCCCTGGTCTGCGGTGACATTCTGAGAGTGATTTACAGTTTGACACCCAGCCACCACCGCATCTCTGACACACCGCATCGCTCACATCGCTTCACTCTCAAGGGCTTCATTGAAGACCAGAAAGGCCAATGTGTTGTTAATTAAAACAGAGCTGTTGTGGAGATATCGTGGCTATACAAAAAGATCAACATGTTTGGCAGCTAAAGGCTTAGCTCCATGAGGGTATAGCAGTGCTTTTGTTTGATGTTCGACGTGGTAAACCCATAAATCAATACAAAGGCATGTGTGTGTGTGTGTGTGTGTGTGTGTGTACCAGGGTATAATAGTAGCTTTCCTTAACAAGGGTTTTTTTGCCCCCGTGTTTCGGGGGCATTTTGGATAATTTACAGGGCAATTTAATAAAACGTTGAAAAATCCCTTATATTTTCTATGTTGCATGACAGACCGATCTTCAATGACTCCAATGAAAAAAATGATCTGGACCCCGCTTTGCAAATACAGAGTTAAAACACAGGAGTTAACTGTTCATTTAATGGGGGCATTTAAAAAGCCCCCGTCATCCCAATTTGGAGGGCAATTAAAAACATGCCTCAAAAATGCAAAATGCCTCAAGCCCCATGTACATTTTGGACCATGGTGTTTTACTCTTCTAGTCTTTCCAAGGCCAAATGAATGTGCATCCTGCTGTGGATCACGGCGGTGGTCTCTCCGCGGTAACGACAACCACGGCCAGCATTTGAAGAAGTGGATGATTGCGTTGCCTTATGTGATAATGACGAGTGTACCCCCCCTGATGGCTTAACACAGGGGCTCCGGCCTGCACCAGAAGGCCATGATCCTGCAGGAGCAGTGTCAGGAGTTCCTGAGGAAGGCTGAACACGCCATGCAGACTGTAAGCCATACAACTTGTTTCTCATCGTTGTTTTTTTTTTTTTATATTTAGTAGCGCCAAGTCAAGTTCGACAGGATGTCAAATAAAGTCACAAAATTTCCTTTTAAATTGTTGTATTATCTCTTCTGGATGAGACATAATTCAGGGAGTTACGTGGCATTGATGACATGGGAATGATTGATGAGAAGATCCCTATATATTGCAACCGAGTGTTTTTCAACACATTTA
The DNA here is from genome assembly GCA_900323295.1 of Molva molva. Lineage (NCBI taxonomy): Eukaryota > Metazoa > Chordata > Actinopteri > Gadiformes > Lotidae > Molva > Molva molva. The sequence continues at coordinate 7,022 of OOFG01094202.1, read as the reverse complement.
CGGCTGCTCGAGTTGTGTTATGATGTATATATTTTTCTTTGATCACTGACTCTTTCAAAACACTGCAAATATATTATTTTTGGAAATATTTACATCTAACAAATAAATACATTTCTAAGAATTGCATGACAATTTTGATGCACAATAAATTAAGAAAGCAGGGAATTTCTACAAGTATGACCAAGTTGTCTCTATCACATCAGAGCACAATGAAATAATGTTATCAAGGAAGGTAAACAGGATGAATTTTCCATGGAAGGATTGCCAATTTTTTGAGACCATATAGTTAGCCTTATCTGTGCAGCCTTTTTTTCTTCTGTGCATGTGACATTTGACCTCTTGCTGTGGCGTGCAGGGTGGGGATGTGGAGCGCTACATGTCTATGGCCAGGGAGACCATAGATCAGCTGAAGGGCTGCGCTAGTCAACTCCGACAGATCGGCCAACCCAATGACAACGTGGTCAGAAGGTCAGCGCTACTCTCTCTCTCTCTCTCTCTCTCTCTGTCTCTCTGTCTCTCTGTCTCTGTCTCTCTCTCTGTCTCTCTGTCTCTGTCTCTGTCTCTCTGTCTCTCTCTCTGTCTCTCTGTCTCTGTCTCTCTCTCTGTCTCTCTCTCTCTCTCTGTCTCTCTGTCTCTCTGTCTCTTTCTCTGTCTCTGTCTCTCTGTCTCTGTCTCTGTCTCTGTCTCTGTCTCTCTGTCTCTCTCTCTGTCTCTGTCTCTGTCTCTCTGTGTCTCTCTCTCTGAGCCTCAGTTAGTGCTGCACGATTAGTTTTATATTAACCGAAATTTGATTGCATTACCTGGTTGCATTCATTTATTCCCAAAAAAGTAAATACAAAAACATGAATACATTTGTTGTACGGTTACAACTCAGCAAATGCTTGATGATTATACTTTTTTTTTTAATACCGTAGGCGCCACAGAATATTAATTGAATCCATGATCTGTTAATCACAATAAATTAATAATCACAATATCGGGCAAAATAAACACAATTATTGTCATGATGCTGCAGCCCTACCCTAAGTCACAGTTTCTTAGACCGAATGCCCTTATTTCATATGTTCCCCACTTGTGGCTAACGGTCCTGTTCTGCCCAATACGTGCTCCCCAGTGTGGAGGTGTGCAGGGACCAGCTGAAGGGAGTCCACATGGCCATCAGTGAGACCCTGCATAGGAGAAGGAAGAGCACCCGTGGCAACTCGGGAGGCTGGGAGGATCCCGGACGGAGCTACATGGATGCTATGGGCTGGATCGGGCAACAGAAGGTACACATGTGTACCTCTCTTTCCCTCTTTATTTCCCTCTCTCTCTTTCTCTCTCTCTTTCTCTCTCACACTCACTCACTCACTCACTCACTCACTCACTCACTTTGATGACTAAGGAATTGATTAGTTTTAGAATTTATATTGATTTATTGTTCAGGAATCCCTTTGATGCTACCAGATTCATTGCGGATAATAATGGTGATCATCTGACCCATATTCCTTGACAACAACAACAAATGTGTGCACAGGCACATAAATACACACGCTAACAGATACATGTCATACTTACACACTAATACACACTAATGCACTTCTGTTGAACTTTAAGGTCATACATTCCCTCACATTGCACTGATAACACACGCAGCTCAAGTGCAATGGTGCGGTTAATCCTGTTTTTAGCAGGAAGTACTGTCACTGACAGTCATGCACTTTAAGGGTAGTGAATCCGATCTGACCATGATCCGGTAGTTTGGGCTGGTTAACGCCAGCGGTCGAAACAAGCGTGCCTGTCCACGACAAGTGTTAACTGTTTTACCTGTGTTACCTGTGTCGTTAAATGTGTGATGCCCAGTTTTTCTACAGTCCCTTAGGATTTGAAAAAATCTTCTAGTGCGAGTGGTTTAAAGAGTGGTCCATTTGGTCTGGATGCAATAACTTGTATCTCTGACACCCCCTGCTGGTGCAGCAGATTATACTTCATTTGATTCATTATTTTGGTTGATCATTCATTTTTCCTAGAACTCTTACACATGTGCTGTGAACTGAATAAAGGCATCGTCTAGTTAAGTTAGCAATTCTACTCACTACTTAAATTGTATCCAAACAGAAAACAAAGATTTGGATAATTTAACATAATTTAACACTAAAACCTGGAGGTGAAGACAGGGGCAGATAATAGCTGATGATAGAGAGACTGATAGGTAGATTAATTATTTGTCTGTTAAATTAATATTGAATACCTCTTAAAGTATTCAAAGTACATGCAGTACCACTTCACTCACACTCTCTTGCTATTGCAATAAATGAGCAACCTAAAGAATGACGCAAATCAAACAGTTGATGTCATTATTTTTATAGTTGTATGTCAGTCGTAGCCATTTGAAAATGGAAAGATTTTGTACTTAAATGCATTATTTGAGAAAATTCATAGCTTTGGCAGGAGGAGGGGCATTACCATGAACCATCATCAGACTTCAAATAATTGAAGGCCAGGCCTTAAAATGTACGGTGGTTTGTTTTCCAGCGTCTGATCGAGACCTCCCCTTGGGGGGATGACCAGGAGACCCTCCAACAGCAGCTGGTCAAACACCAGAAGTTCCACAGCTCCATCCAGAGGAGTGATGAGGTGGACCGCGCAAGGGACGAGCTGGTGAGGCCTCCCGTTTCTCGTCTACAGGCTGCAGTAAACACACAGCGTAGTGTTTACTGCGTCAGCGGTAGTGGAACATGTGGAACACCACTTCTCTGTTGCCACAAACCCATGTGCATTCACTCCACTGACAGACTGTCACATCAACAGTCACCGATCTTATTTTGGCCCTGCACCGATCCGACAATCATTTCTTTCCGGATGTAATGAAATATAACTATTGTAGTCGTCTCTATTTCTTTATTTTGCTAAAATAAAAGATAAAGTAAGGCACAAAAACAATCTTGGGGGTGGGGGGAGGGTAAGGGGAATCTTGCCTATGGCCCCCCAAAGTTCAGAGCAGGCCCTGCTCCCATCTGAAGATACTATGAATGAACTTTCTGAACTATTAATAATACCATAATGTCTGATGTGACGGTTCCTCCATAGATTCAAAATGGAGACAAGGCTGGCCTCAATGCCCTGGACCAGGAATGGGACAGCCTCCAGGTGAGAGGACATTAGCCTCAACTCTCTTTGGTTCAATTCTCACTTTCATTCTCAGCCCATGAGCTTTAATTTAATCTCATCCCCATGCTAGAAAATGTCCTTTAGTCGGAGTGAGTGGCTGCAAGAGCTGCAACAGATCATCGAGGACATCTCCACGGAAATCATGTGGGTGAATTACAGGGAGGAGGAGGAGCTGGTCTTCGACTGGGGAGACAGGAACATTGACCTGTACATCCCAAAGAAGCAGGAGAGCTACTCGGTGAGTAAAACATGCTCCTGTAGATCTGCTGTTATCTCAACTTGACAAATGACGTTCCTTGAGATTTGACCCTGTATTTGAGTCTAACCCATGGGTTCAATTTGCATAGCAAAAATCATCTGTTTTTTGTTGCGAGTGGGCCATTTGGTTGAGATTAGGTCCTGCCAGTGGCTGCTGCCAAAGTACTTTGGCAACAAAGCCGCTACAATGTGTTCCCTCCAACTGCATTTAGAGACTTGGTTTGGGCATTTTTATGTTGCTGTCTTTGGTGTTGCTATGTTTTTCTAACTATGTTGTGCAACAGCAATTGATGAAAGCCCTGGAAGAGAAGGAGAGGGACCTGAATAAACTCAAGATCAAAGTAGATGTGGCCCTGAAAAACAACCACCCCGCCTCGGACAAGATCGAGGTGTGTACAGTTCATCTGGATGTAACAGCCAATAGCAGATATACACTACTAGCAATCATGCAGTGGATGCAACTTCAAAAGTAACACTACAAAAGCTGTGACTAACATATTGTTACACAGTGTCACTTACCCATCTCCAGTACAATGATCTGTTCCCAATGGGTGTCTTCCTCAGGCCTATATGGACACTCTGCAGACACAGTGGAGCTGGCTCCTGCAGATCACCAAGTGCATTCATGTCCATCTGAAGGAGAATGCAGCCTATAGCCAGGTACTAAACAATTACACACACACACACACACAAACAGACACATACACACTTGAATTATTGCATTTATGTGGATTTAATTATACATAAATAAAATAATTATACAAAAGATTATACAGGTCATAAATATTAATAGATGCAAACAAATGGAATCACTTTTCAGTGGTATGTAGTATGTACAAGTCAGCAGCACAAAAAGATACATACAAACAAACAATTATCACGGGTACAAATAGCAGCGCCTCTTCCATATAGAGTTGACTGCCATTGATTGCCAATGATAGTGAGCAGTAGTTAGCAACCTGCTTGAACCATTATGCATTCCAAAATTGCATATTTTGCATGGAAAACAGAATTCAATTCATTGGTATCATTCGCGCTCAAGTTTTACAAGGAGGCGAATGAGACGTACAGCATACTGCAGAAGGAACACGAGAGCATACGCAGGAAGTTCACCTGTGACAAGAACACCTCCGTGGACACCCTGCTGGAGCTTCTCGCGAACCTCGAGGTGAGGCAGAGACACTATAGGAGCAGCTGATCGTGACGTTGAAGCACTTCTCTACATCTCAGCCGTTTCGCCCCTCGCATTCGTCTTGATTTTCTAGAAAGAGAAGGAGAGAATCGTGGAGAACAAGAGGCAGGTCCAGCACCTGGTCAACACGTCCAAGAACATCGTGAGGCTGAAGCCCAGGAACCCCGAGGAGAAGAGCAGCACCACCGTCATCGTGCGAGCCCTCTGTGACTTCAAACAGGACCAGGTGAGTGTCTCGGGTTAGGCCTTCCAATGTCCCCCCGTCCCCCCGCATGGTGGTTGTGGGAGTGACTGGGACTCACAGAGTGGGCAAGTGTGTTGAGATTGTACCTTGGGAAGAGGTATTCAGTGAGTTTTCTTTTGTTGTATTTCTGGTTAACTATGCACAGAAAAACCTCTTTACCCCTCCTCTATCAGTTTCTAACAATTGTATCATGAAACGCATCGATCCGTGAACATTTTGGCAATTGTTTTCATGCTTTTGCATGAAGTGCTGCTTTACTGTTGACAACTACTGAACTCTAGAAAAATGGTGTTATAATGATTTATAGATGTATTTACACTCACTCACATTCTCCACATTCTCCACATTCTCCCCCTGCTTTCCATTTGACACCTTATTTGTATGTTTCGAAATTGCTGAGGCAGCAAAACGTGAAGCATTTTCATTGTTTATACACATATCATACATTGACAATTTTATACACAAAGGGAAGTCAACCAGTATTTTAGCAGGAGAACTTCCACCGACGGGTTAAAAAAATGTGATCCTAGCAGTTGTAACAGTTATAAAGGTTTGAGAAAGAACGGACACATTGGGTTCCATAGGAGGAAGTGTGAGGGGCGTGGTCAAATGTTGCATAGTAAACTACCGCCCTGGAAAAGCCTTTTTCGCCAGAAGTAGCAAGACTTCTCATATTTTACCGAGAATTTCCCCCCGTCTAACAACTTTCTACATTCTGTGGTGTCCACAGAAAGTGATCTGTAAGGACAACGAGGGCATCCTGAAGGACAACAGCCAGCGTAGCAAGTGGCAGGTGACCGGACCAGGAGGTCTGGACATGCTGGTGCCCTCTGTCTGCCTGCTGGTCCCGCCCCCCAACCCCCTCACTGTCTCCATGGCGAAGAAGTAGGAACACCCACATACACACGCAATGATGATGGATTTTCCTTTTCGTCATATAATAAAAATGATTATTGGCATTATAATACAAATAATAATACTAAAGTATTTAGTATTATAATAAGAAGTCCATGCAAAGTTCATTTGTTAGTAGCTTCACTTTTGTCACACAATTTAAACCCATATATTTGCCTCTTTTATCTTGGGGGTTAAACATTTAAAGAGCCGAATGGCATCAGCAAGTCAGTGTCTGCTGCACACGTGCTCCTTATGTATAAATAACTAACATTAATTGAATACTTTTCAAAACAGATGTTATAAGTCTATAACTAATATAAATGGTCACAGAAATGTTGCGGCTTATTAATAGTGGTCTGGCTCATTTCCAGAGCGCTGATGAAAAGTAGATGCTAGAAATGTAGGTCTGTGATCTAATGTCATGCGTTTCTTTCCAAAGGAATGACCAGTACTATGAGGCCATTCTGTCCATATGGAACCAGCTGTACATCAACATCAAGAGCCTCATCTCGTGGCAGTACTGTCACATGGATATCGACAACATCAACTCACTCACCATAGCCATGGTAAGGCGAAGCCAGGCTTGAGCTTGACCAATGACCACACCACAATTTTTAGGTTGCTATATATTAAAAAGATATGCTATTTGTTGAATGTGTTTGAACGTTCATCATCATCATTAATTGTATGTGTGACTGTGTGTGTGCATGTGTGTGTTTGCGTGCATGTGTGTCCATTTCTGTTTGCTTGTGTGTGGGTTTGTGTGTGCGTGTGTGTGGGTGTGCACGTGGGCGCATGTTTGTGCGTACGTACGTGTGTGTGTGCGTGTGTGTACGTGTGTGTTCCCCAGCTGTCTCGCATGTCTTCTGAGGAGTACCGCGCCCTGATTAAACGCTTGGAGACCCATTATGAAGAGTTTAGGGTCAACTCCCATGGCTCCCAGATGATTGAAAAGGAGGACTTGATGACCATTGAAAACCAGTACAATGGAGCCCAGAATCACTATGAGCAACTGGTGGTGCAATTGCCTTCCTACAGCCAGTATGCCTCAACAGACTACGGTACACAACAGAAAATATTTGAAATAAATCATTTAATAAAGTCAATGTCAATATTGTCGAGTGTTCTCATGGCTCGTGGCTCAAAGACTAAAAAAACAACAGTATATCCAGTGTACTTTTGTGGTAAAAATATATATTTTTATATCTAAACATGTGTAGCTATTGGGTCAGATTTTCTACCAGCTAAACCAATACCTTTGCCTATTCTCCCCCCCCCCCC
>OOFG01094201.1:0-10364 GCA_900323295.1 Molva molva | reverse complement strand
ACATTGATGGAGTGCTTTTGCCCCAAAGGATTATATTGCAGCCCGTTTTCGTAGATTACGGCTGCAGCGTTCTCGCTCAACACTGGTCCAAAAATTGTAATCCACGTTAGTCTCTTAGACACACAATTAGGGTGTGGATTAAAATAGTTCAAATCCACACCTCTAAAACTGGGTAAAGTCCAAACCTCTCTTACACTATTTAAGTAGTAGGAACAGAACCAACCACTACCATACCAGTAGTAGGAACAGAACCAGCAACTACCATACCAGTAGTAGGAACAGAACCAGCAACTACCATACCAGTAGTAGGAACAGAACCAGCAACTACCATACCAGTAGTAGGAGCAGAACCAAAGGCTTGCATGTTCTCGTTACCAGCAGAGAGGGATAGCGGTAAAGACTCACTTACACCATAGCTTGGTCCAAATAAAATGGTCCAAAATATACAACGATAACTTAAAGCTGAACTACCTAACAAATCTACATTCTCAAATGTTCTAACCATTTCCTATGAAAAGAGTGACTCAGTCTCAATCCTCTCTGCCAACTCCCTCCAGTGTCTACAGAGCCGTTTTCAAGCATATGTTCCTCTGTTGATGTTGTTGGTGCGACGGGCCCCTAAAGGGACACTTCTTTTTGATAGACAAGGCTCAGAGCAAATCAACAGCATAACAAGTAGCTTACATGTCTCGCGTACATTCAGTCTTTCAAAAAATAAGGGTGGACTCCTGATCCAAGCGACCAGCATCTCCCCTTGTTAAAGTAAAAGCAAGGAATCTTGTCCCTTGCCCTGATGGAGTGCACTGAAAGAAGCTAAAGGACTGGCATTGGATAGCGACATTGCATATTTCCATTTTTGTTAGGGAATTGTATAATTCATGTTTCGGGTGTTTAGTGTTCATTGGTGTTTGAAAACATATATTTTGGATTGAAGCACGGTGATTATGGTCTTCACCCGCAGTAGGTCTTCTCTCGGCATGATCATACGCTGTGCAACAGGCTCACAAACGTTAGTTTCGTAACCTATCAACAACATATAATTGCGTTTTTCATGAGGACATGAGTGAGTACTTTCATTTCATACATGTGATAGGACATGGAAACGATGGTCCCAGTGAAGTGCATGGTGCGGCGTGTGTTTATAGGATGGTTCAAACCGAGCACAGGGAATACTCCTATCCCTTTCACTAGCATTGTACGGACAATTATGTCCTTTTAGTTTTGGGTAAGGAATTGTACCAGGTTTTTTTGTGGTTTGATTGAATAAAGTTTGAAAAGATAATCTAGCATGAGGCACGGTTATAACGCAAACATACACAGAGTGGCTGAGAACCCTTCACAGAGATACGCAACTCCTCTTCGTCACCCATGTTGCTAGATTAGTGCTCATGTATACGTTTCAAGGATGTATAATAAGAAAGATAGGTTTAGTTCAGGAGCAGTCTGCTGTCAGAACTTCTGTTTTAACGTGGTTGATGAATGTTTCCATATTGTATAGGCAATAATTGGCTACATGTGTTCTTCGGGTCTGGTGAGGCGCTGTTGGCAAGACCAAATATCGGACATCTGCCTGTCATCGCTGGTGGAGAAACCACCCATGACATCCCGGACGAGGCTGAGCCTTCACTTAAGGGAATGCCTCAATTACACTCTCCAATCCATGGACAGCCTATTAAAGTACAGATGGAGGAAGACATCAAGGCTGCCTATTAAAAGCTCTCTTCCTTATTCTAGCCACTCCTCCTCAGACATCCTGAATACAAATAGACCAGTGAGAGACGAGGGGAGGGGAGATTGGGGATGATGTTTAGATCCTTGTCTGACATCTAGTGACCAAACATCCAATCGAAATAAGTTAGGTAGTGGAGCATTAACAGAAGACTTCATAATAATCATAAATTATATTGTAAGCGCTTTTCATGGTACACAAAGACACTTCACGTACATTTAAGATAAGAAATATATGATGACTAATGGCAAATGACTAAAAAATAAAAGTTGGTTTACACACAATTTACACACACACACACACACACACACACACACACACACACACACACCATTTGATATATTAATTATTTTTATATATGGTTCTCCGACAAACCTGCTTATCACTGGCAAGAGGGGGCGGAGCCTCTATCCCAAGCTCTGTCAATCGTCGCTCCCGGTAACGGCCATATTGGTCATAACCAAGGTAACCAGTACCCGTGAAAACCAGCAGGGGGAGGAGCCGGGAGCGGGCCTGCAGGAAGTTGGGGGCAGGGTCTCTTCCTACCAGGAAGTTACAAAAAGGATATTAGAGGTAAACTCCTTCAGGCATTCACCTCACAATCAGCCCTATGCTACCCTCCAATTCAGCTCTATGGTAACCTTACATCCAGCCCTATCCTAACCTCACAATCAGCCCTATCCTTACATCATAATCAGCCCTATGCTCACCTCACAATCAGCCCTATGCTACCCTCACAATCAGCCCTATCCTTACATCATAATCAGCCCTATGCTCACCTCACAATCAGCCCTATCCTTACATCATAATCAGCCCTATGCTCACCTCACAATCAGCCCTATGCTACCCTCACAATCAGCCATATCCTTACATCATAATCAGCCCTATGCTCACCTCACAATCAGCCTTATGATGACCTCACAATCAGCCCTATGATAACCTCACAGCTCTATGCTAACCTTGATTCTAGCAGACATTGAGTTAGGGGTTAGGTTAGAGGGTTAGAGTGGAATGGTTAGTTCAAAGCAGGCATGTCAAACTGGTAGCCCGGGGGTTGTTGAATCTGACCCTGGGGGCAATATTAAAAAATATAACAAAATATGTATTTATTTTTGCAACTAATAAAATCATGTCAGTACATGTATAAATATTTTGTTATTCCCAAAATAACTTAAGTGGAGCTAGACGCCACACTAGTCCCCAAATAGATCAGAAGGTAAAAGCACTGCTAACTGCTTACTTCAACTAAGATGTTCCTGTCAAATAGTAGAAAAGCTGATACAGACCAAACCATTTTTTGAGATGTTTGTAAGATTAAATATTTAATCACTGGAGTCAATGGAAACCCAACATGCCTAGTGTGCACACAGCAAGTAGCATTTACAAATTATATATATTCACCACCATAACGATACTATAACGATCTATCCCTCTCTGCCTGTTGTCTACTGGTCCTTATCGGTTTGTTAATCGACAGAGAAGGGCGGGACTGTCAGGTGATATGGTGCACCTGTGATGAAGTCTATTAAAGGTCTGTTGGTTTGTCAGCCACTGTCTGGTGCTCCTGTCTTGGTTTGTGCTTCCTTTGTTCAAGGTTACCTTCAGCCAGAGCTGCTGGAAGTTTGACTTCACCTCAACCATCATACGCCCTATTCTCCACACACACCCTATTCTCCACACACACATTCTTTGCTTCACTACTGATGAACAACAATAATGTATCTATGTTATTGGTTGTGTTTTGGTTATTTTAATTAAGTTGAGTACAAAATTAAAGAAGAAAACTTTTTGAAAAGTTGATTTCTGTGTGAACTACCTTTTTGTCACATTCCTTTTGTCCAGCCCAAACTTAGTAGCATTTGGTCTATTATGGCCCACCAACCTTAAATGAGTTTCACACTCCTGGTTTAAAGGGTTTGGGTAGGGGTTATGTTAAATGGTTAGGGTTTAGTTTAAAGGGTTGGGTTACACACCGTTTGAAAGAAGACGTTGGGTTCCTTTCCAAATAAGATGGCTCCTGTTGAGAAATATATCATACAATACATATATTACATGAAAAACCTACATACATATATTGCACATAATATAACATTCATATCAACATAGGAATGACATTTATAGCCTGGGCTCAAATTAATATGTACAATTAGAAAGGCCAGGCATCTCTAAATACCGAACAGTTCAACGTGTTTAAAAAACGTGTTACTGTAGGTGCAAATGACTTGATGTTTGATTGACATCAACCCAACCACCCTCTTCATCACAGAACCTGTCATTCATTCAACTAGGAAATTACATTTTCCTTCTCCAACACAATCCACGTAAACACAGAAACACAACTAAACAACACTAAGTACTAAGTAGGAAAGTCATGACAACGTTGGCTTGGTTAACTATTCTTTTTTTGAAGTCGAAGAGGTTCATTACAATCACAGAATAAATGGTTTGTGTATTATTGTATTTTGAGAGCACCGTCCTAAAGCTCTCTAGAGCCAATAGTCCTCTAGACCCGAGGGTGTTCACGGAGAAATGGAATCCATGGCAAACGCATTGTGGGCGCAATGTTAGGCTATAGTGAATCGTAATAAATTGTTAATACATCAATCAGCGATTTATATTCAGATTGTTTGGTTCACGTTTGTCTAGATCCCGGTACGACAAATATGTTTGGTAAATCACAACTAGAAAGGCGAACATTTCCATATTTGCACGAAACTCTTAATAAACTTGACAACAGGTAAACAATGAAAAACCTTTTAAGCAGAAGATCCGAAGAACTAGAAATCTGCCGCAAGGGCGCCGCCATGTTGGATAGTGTTAGCGTAAGTGAAGGTGACCAATGAGAAGCAACGTCAACAATGACGTAGTTCAACAGTTATACGTCGCACTGGAGGTGACCCAATCACAACACTTTAAAGTAGAAAATATAAATCAAACACTATATTGAAACACTACTTGGACTGAAGAATTGTAAAGAAAAACAGTAGAAATATGTAAATCGTTAAAAAAAATGTATTGTGTCTTTGTTTCTGTTTTTGTCGAATTTTATACTCAGAGCTTCCAATTCTCACGCAATGAGCGTGAGACTCACTCAAATTACCCTCTTCACACGCTCACACGCCCCACCTCCTATTTCTCACTCAAATTACGCGCTATTTCGGTATTATGCGAACTTTTTAAATAATATAACCTCGTATATAAAAATACGATGCGCCCCCAAGCCTCGGTTAGAACCGTGCAGAGCTCTCTGAAATCTGACCGCAACCGTACGCAGACAGAGCAGAGCGCGCTGAGCTCGGCCCACAGACAAGCCGTAGTAGCGGCGGCACGCTGAAGCACTGAGTTTAAGCCGTCCTAGCGATCAGCCCACAGTCATTTTGAAAGTATGCTAAATAACGCGGGAAACGTCAATTGCTTTTCATCGTCATAAGATTTGGCCAGTTGACAGTGGCGTAAGTAGGTCATTAAGGTCCCCGGTGCAATAATTAGTATGGGCCCCCCTACTACCCAATAAAAATGTATCCTAAAATATATATATTGGTCAAATTCCAATTTGAACAAATAGGCTTACATACAATTAGTGTGGGTAACTTTAAACTAACACATTAAGTCGATTCACGTTCAACAGATAAATAGTATATCATATAATAACATAAAAATACAACATTTTATGAATCCATACTTTTCAACATTTAAAAAAATGTTTTTCCGGTCAAAGGCATGTGGCTTTCTGGGATATCTATTAGGGTATCTGGAATACAAATTCTAAACCTATGGGCATGTTTTCAACATACATCATTCACATGACAGAAGTATTTTTTCGAGTGGTAATGCAGTAATTAAAAAGTAGGTTGATCAACTACAAAGCTAATACCCAGAAAAATCTGTTTTTCTGGGTCAAAAAGTCCCATACCCTGTGGTCAATAGTGATCTTTGACCACCTTTAATTTGTTTATGGTGTGGGTAAGGATTAGAAGTTATGAAACTTGGGAAATGGGTGTCAGTAGTCATGTCTTCAGCGCGTGGTTGCAACCCTGAACGGTCCCCAAACAAATGTGCCGCTCAAATCTCACTCCAAGGTTTTCTGAAAACTTGGCATCCCTGGTATACCTATGTTTTATTGGAAGATGATTGTATGACTTGACTATGATATAAATTAAAACAAATAATAATACAAATCAAAACAAAAGATGATTGAGATGACCCAATCCATGAACAAGCGCATGGCAACCGTGCATATAGGTTGACGAGTGCCAAGAAAATAATGGAGGAAAGCTTATGTATTTGTGCCTCTATACGACCCCGGTGGACGTTGTCATGGATACTTGGCTGCACGGACGGAACCATGGACCAGTCTGCTTGTTAGACAAAGTTTTCTTTCTAAACCCAAAGCACAGCTTTCCTCTGAATTTGTCTCATGTTGAAGGAGTTGTCTACTTTTCTACTTCAAGTTGGCTTTTTATTAGGTTTGAAGCACAAACAAATCTTCAAAATGTCTAGACGCCGTTGTGCCATCTACGTTTAACTCGAAAGTAACTCGAAAATATTGTAAACATTATATTTTAATGTAAACATGACATGACTTAAAAAAACGTGTTTTTGTATTCAAAATTAGATTCCTATATTTGTATTTTGGTTTATTACATTGTATTCAAAGTTAGCTAAACCACAAATACAATATATTTGCTACAGCAATGATGTGTTCCCGGTAATCTTTTGAGTCCGTTGCAGACGCAAAGAAAATCCACTGCATCCGTCGTCCGACTTTCACAGATACGCTGGCACAGGTCCGTTTCTGCCTGTCAAAAATTACACATTAAAATAAATGACTCCCATATCGGAGGCAAGGTATGAACGGGGAGTTAACCTCGTTCCCAGGCATTCTCATCTCACGAAGGAATGCCTGGAACAGGTAGAAATGGGCCTTATTGGCCAGAGAGAGGGTGGGACTTCAGAGGTCTCTTTCAGTTGAAACTCTTTCCGTCTCTCGAGAGGTGAGAAAGAGGGATGTACTTCCAAAAGATGGGTATCTGTTTTTGAATATATGTTTCGGATATTGCTTTATCAAAATATTTGTCAAAAAACTCCATATTTAGTCTCCTTGTCGTTGTTGTTATTCTTCTCACCCCGGGGGGTTTACTGGCTCCCTGTACACAAGGACTCTCTGAGGGCCCCTCTCATTTCCATTCAACAGTCACACACTTTAACATATAAACAATCTCACATATAACTCCTACTATAAGGGTAATAACTAGTTAAAGGTGTAGTGTGTGGAATTTAGTGGCATCCAGCGGAACAGACTTGAGAAAAAGTCTGTACAAATGTAATATTAATAAGTGTGTTATTATATATATGTGTTAATTCGTGTATAATCCCATGAAAATAAGAATTGTTGTGTTTTCATTACCTTAGAATGAGCCCTCTATATCCACAAAGGGAGCGGGTCCACTTCAATCAGGGCCGCCATGTGTCTGCCATATCCTACAACATGTATAGTGTCCATCGTGACTATGACAAAGATAACTGATTGTGATTGGTTAAACCGAAATTTTCGGAGGCTAAAGCTGTCAAAACCCGACCTTGGTGCGTTTCAAATGAATGTCACAAAACGGAAATCAAGTCGAATGTAAAGTCCAATTCAGCTCCATGATTTGTAATTACTTTATTGACAAAGGAAAAAATCGATGACATAAACATAAACCCACAGTACACTGGTTCAAGGGCACGTAGAACTTAAATCGAATAAATGAAAACCTGAGAAACAAAAAGGTTGTATCTTTTTTTGTATCAGCTGGCAACATCTGATGAGTACATGGGTCAAGACTTGATGCCACTACAGTGAAGTAGAGCAAATAAAGAGGTTTAAGTAGAGGTAGGTTGAGGCAGATGCTCCAAATAAAACAATGAATCCAATGCAAACAGTACAATACAAAACTATTGAAAGGTCAGGGGATGATTAGAATTGAATGACACCCAAGTCAAACCTTGCAATTGCACCATACGGCCACAATATGGTGATAAATATGGTGATTGTTTACATGATTGTAAACCATGTGTTAGGATTCAAAATGGTACCAGGACACTGGATTATCCGTTCATGTTGTTTAATGCGATCAAACACAACGGAGGAATATGGTTTTTGGGTTGTTGGAGTCTCAGCTTTCATGATTTATGGTTTGTGTCGATATTGATGTGCACGTGTAAAGTTATGAAATTCATAACCCTTGTTGTTACATGCTTATTAGTTCATTTTGGGTTGGAATTGTTACTTAATTTAAGTAACAATGTGTACAATAGACTAAGTTGAGATTCTATTCGTTCTAGGGGTGTGTCACTGTGCTCACCTTTCTTTTGAAATAAATTAGTTAGCAGTTTTTTTCCTCAGTTTTCTTTTTCTCTTTCCTTTCTTTTCTTTTCGGTACCCCGATTTCCCTTTCTTGGGAAAAGACATTGCTGCCATAGTGCACATTGGTGCTCCAGCATCACACAGCAGTCACCAGGCTCATTTAGGAGAGTTTAGAGACGATTCCTAGTTCACATTTTTTGTCTCTCAAACGATTTATTGAGCCAATTTTAATTGAGTTATGACTTCAAGTTTTCTTCTTACCAACCAAAACATTTTTGCCGTAGGTATTAAGTCCCACTTTTCCCCCACTACGACGCCCCTGACTGGCGTACACAGCTTATACAAGGTAAAATAATGGAAATCACGCTGAGGTAGACCGGGATTCACTACAATCTAAGTCATGATTTGTAGCATTGTCACAGTCTACCATTGTTTTTTGACAAACAATTTGACAAAGCAAAATTTCCCAAACATTTAACTGAAATGGATATCCCTCTATCAGAAGTCCCTCCCTCTTTCTCACCAAGAGGGAGGGACTCTTGGTGAGATGGGGGATTTCCCGCCCTCTCTCACCGCAACTTCCAGTCTTATGCTGCGGTCAAATAGTCAAAATAATTACGTCCTATGTCCTTTCCTAACCTCTTTTCCTTGACCTCGATGGAAAATGTCACAAGGTCAAGGAAAGATGTGAAGGAGAAATCATTAGGACCACCGCGGTGCTTAGAGAATCCGACTGCACTTACTCTAGGCTACGTCATTATGCGACGGCGGATGATATGGACGTGGGTCTCCAGTGGTGAAACTAGTGTTCCGAAGATGGACTACAAAAGGTGCATGTTAGATACCTTGCCGTGTGTTCTTACCCTGTTGTTTCATGCAGGCTGTATAAACGTGGAAAACCCAGTGAAAAATATAACTTTTCTTGAAAATTGAAATAAAACATCTGAATAGAGACCCCCAGTCACAGAAGTGAAACAAAATGGTTGTAACATTATGAATGGTTGCTCACTGTCACCCTCCTGTCCACCTTTCCTTTCCTTCCTTTGAAGTACCTTTCCTTAGCATTTAGAGAATTTGAACAGCTCTTATCATGGCTGCCACTTAGATACCTTCCTAAGCAAAAAATACTATTCGACCGCAGCTCTGGTTCTCTTAGGTTGCGGTCGGATAGTCCTTTCTGCTTAGCAAGGTTCCCTACTAAGTGAAATAACCCGGAGGTATCCAAGTGGCAGCCATGATAAGAGCTGTTCAAATTCTCATAATGCTAAGGAAAGGCGCTTCAATGCTTCCTTTCTTATCTCCTTACACATAGGGTACTGGACCATCCTTTACGAAAGGAAAGGAGATAATGCCATCCCACATTCCTTGTGGCAGGAACATTTAAAGCGACGCACCATTCGGCTGTTCACGGAAACAAACGATCTACATGACCGACAATTATTTTCCTACAATCATACTAATTGGGATCTATGTCTATGAATATGAGTGGACAGGAGTTTGAGCGTTAGCAACCATTTTCAATGTGACAACTATTTTGTTTCCCTTTTGTGACTGGGAGCCTTTATTAAAAAAAGAAAATTAAATTCGAACCTTGGTAATGAAGCGATATTTTTCAATGAGTTGTCAAGGTTTATACAGCCTGCATGAAACAACACAGTAAGAACGCACGGGGAAAAGTATCGGAAATGCGCTTTTAGTAGTCCATCTTCAGAACGTTGTACACCACGGCAGACCCCGTGCACAACATCCTCCGTCGCATAATGACGTAGCCTAGCGTAAGTGCCGTAGAGTTCTCTTAGCACCGCGGTTGTCGTTTCCTATGTCCTTATGAATTCTCCTTCACATCTTTCCTTGACATCATGACGTTTTCCATCGAGGTCAAGGAAAACAGGTTAGGAAAGGACATAGGACGTAATATTGTTGACTATCCGATCACAACCTTACTTCCTATCAGTGGCGGGCCGTGCATTTCACACCTAGGCCTTCAGTGATGTCCTACACAGTCCTACCTGAATTAATGCACCTCTTAATACCGTCATAATGACGCCATGGCTCTATAAACTATACATTTAGACGCAGTATAACTGGGCGTTGCATCACCTTAATATAGTCGAGTACCACAGAGTTATATTAATATTTCCCAAACATTTAAAATCAATAAATTCGCATTCACAGTTAAGAGTGTTAAATTACCAGCTTTGAGATCGCTTGGATACTGTCAAAACTTAAAAATAAAAAGGCGCTTTCAAGGGATTAGTCTACAAAGTTTTAATATGTCCACCAAAAGTA
>OOFG01094200.1:0-10447 GCA_900323295.1 Molva molva | reverse complement strand
TGGAGGTCTTCCTGTGTTGAGACTGACCGTGTATCTGGAGGTCTATCTGTGTTGAGAGACCACGTGTGTGGAGGTCTTCCTGTGTTGAGTGACCACGTGTCTGGAGGTCTTCCTGTGTTGAGACTGACCGTGTGTCTGGAGGTCTTCCTGTGTTGAGACTGACCATGTGTGGAGGTCTTCCTGTGTTGAGAGACCACGTGTGTGGAGGTCTTCCTGTGTTGAGAGTGACCACGTGTCTGGAGGTCTTCCTGTGTTGAGAGACCACGTGTGTGGAGGTCTTCCTGTGTTGAGAGACCACGTGTGTGGAGGTCTTCCTGTGTTGAGAGTGACCACGTGTCTGGAGGTCTTCCTGTGTTGAGAGACCACGTGTGTGGAGGTCTTCCTGTGTTGAGAGACCACGTGTGTGGAGGTCTTCCTGTGTTGAGAGACCACGTGTGTGGAGGTCTTCCTGTGTTGAGACTGACCATGTGTGGAGGTCTTCCTGTGTTGAGCGACCACGTGTGTGGAGGTCTTCCTGTGTTGAGCGACCACGTGTGTGGAGGTCTTCCTGTGTTGAGCGAGACTGTGCGTCTGGCTCAGGTGTTGCTGTGTGGCCCGGTGGGCCCCAAGCTCCATGAGATGCTGGACGAGCAGATCGTGGTCCCCCCAGACTCGCTGCAGGAGAGCGACGAGTACCACCTCATCTTGGAGTACCAAGCAGGTGAGGAACAAACCCACGACCCCCCCACTCTCTTGCAGAATGATCGTCTAGAATAGTGGTTCTCAATCAGCAGCCCGTGGGCCTAATGCGGCCCTTTGCAGTGGCCCACAACAACAACATTTTTAATTTGATGTGTTCAAATGACGCGCACTGAATTTGATCAAGTGTTCACCATGTTTGGCCAGAGCGATGTTCAGCACCATAAGCTGCCCACTCGTCATTGTTCTGCGACGACATGCACTGGGCAGAATGTAACGCGGCTTCCCTTGTCCCCAGGCGAACAGTGGGGCTCCAGCAGAGCCCCTCAGGCCAACCGCTTCATCTTCTCCCACGACGTGTCCAACGGAGAGATGAGCTCGCTGGAGACGTTTGTGGCCAGCCTGGACGACTTCCGGCCCGACCTGGTGGTGCTGTCCGGCCTCCACATGATGGAGGGCATGGGCCGGCTGGTATGGGAGGAGAGGCTCAAAGAGGTGTGTGTGTGTGTGTACATTGTATGCAGACATTGGAACATTTTGTCATACAGTCAAACTGGCCAAGGTTCAAAACACATTCCACATAGGAATCGAAAGGTGCCACACACTTCTGAGTCCGAGTGTAGCCGTTTAGTGCATTAATGACTAACTGCAATGTCACATTTGCAGGCTGTGGCGGCAATATCTGAGATCCGCAAAGATGTTCCTGTCCACCTGGAGCTGGCCAGCATGACCGACATGGACTACATGAACAGCATCATGCAAGAGGTACATGCGACACACACACACAGCAGAGGTCTGCCACACTTTTGATATCACTTCTGTTGTGTAACATTTTCAATAAGCTTGTTTGGATCGTGCTTAGAGCAGTTGATAAATAGGTGCGTTTAAGAAGCTGCTCTGTAGGTCACCCCTGGTTGTCGCTGTGCTCCGCCCTGTTAGCAGGTGATGCCCATCGTCAGCTCCATCGGGCTCAACGAGCAAGAGTTGCTGTTCCTGGCCCAGGCGGGGGAGGGCCCCCACGCAGAACTAACCTCCTGGAAGGGTGTGCCGGACGTGGGCCGCGTCAGCGACATCCTCCTCTGGATTCTCCAGGAGCACGGCCGCAGCGAACCGTCCGCGGAGGCCGAGCTGACCCGCGTCCACTTCCACACGCTGGCCTACCACGTCCTGGCCACCGTGGACGGCTACTGGGGGAACCAGGCAGCGGCGGTGATGGCGGGGGCGCGCGTGGCCAGCACCCAGGCGTGCGGGGTCCAGACCGTCGACGTGGGAGCGGTGGAGCTCCAGGCTCCCGTGGAGTTCCACAGCTCACACGGTGACCCCCGGATCAGGTTGACCCTGGACCCGATGGACCCCGTGACGGTGTGGTGCCGCGGCAATGTGACCTTTTACCTCTCACCGGTGCTGGTGTGCAAGCAGCCGCTGAGGACAGTTGGGCTCGGAGACGCCATCTCGGCCGAGGGACTGGTGTACTCGGAGCTGAAGCCCCAGCAGATGTTCTGAGGACCCAAACCCCTCCCTGTTCTCTACTAGTCGAGACCTCTCCCCCCTCCGTGGTACCATTTGTACAGTAAGCTGTTGGTTCTCCGGTTGTAGCCGTGGTTTCAGGTTCTATACAGACCTGTATTGTCCAAGATTCTCAGTAAGGTGTGACCCTTTAGTTAGTAGAACGTGTGTGGGTGACTTCAAATCCTGCCTCTCGACACCTCCAGCCTTCCTAGAATCCATAACCGTTCTCTCCTCCATGCTCTTCACTCCCCTCCACAGCGAACATGGAGCAGAACGCGCCTCAACTCCGTCTGAACAGGGTCGCAAGTTGGCAAGGAGCTATGCAGCGTCGGCGACGATTCAAAGCCATCCCCAGAGTCTAGAGGGCTCAAGCTGATTAAGTGGCGTGGCGTACCTTTTTAAACATGCAGTCAGTGCCTTTAGAGGAAGAGTTAAGAGTTTTGTCAACCTTACGGAGCGAAGAGCTAAACCTCTCACAAATCAAGTGTTTTATGAAACTCAATTTAACTGGATATTACAATGTGTCACTCGTTGTTGTTGTTGGGTTCAAAGGTACTTCCTGGTCTCATGTCTGTATTTGTTTTATTACACAAAATGGATAGAGAATGATGGTCCTATGTCCTGCTTAAGATCCTCACTCATAAGAAAACAGGAAAATTAGGAATCAGAGACATTGTTTCCACTTTCACATATGCATCATTGACATTGTTTTAGACCGTTATAGTTTAGTCACATGCCATTATACTCAAATGTCGCTTGCTCTATAAAAAAGATGTTCCTTAGCCAGTTAATCAAAGCATCAAAATACATGTGTTATAAAGGGAGAGACTTGTTCTGTGAGGATTCAGTTTGATTTAAATGTTGTTTAAGGGGAGATGGACTGCAGGGCCGAGAGTACATCTGATGCCAGCAAAGCAAACTAAAGATTCAATGTTTTAACTATGTGATTTACATCCTACTCCACCTGTATTTTGCTTTTCATAAAGCCCTGACAAGTGAAAAGTATGGATAACACAGTGGCATGTAGTGATGGCATCAATCTTGGAATTTATGCAAGAAATGGCTATAAATATATAATTAGCTTTTTCTGGATCTATTTGACATAAGTCAAATAATTGACACTTAAAATGTTTCTCATAAACGGAATGTATTTGTATACCTCAAATGGCCAATGATGGCACGCAATAAGAGTCTTAATGCCGTAACGAAAATGAACATTGTATCCAGCAGAGTGGATTCTTTGCTCTTGAAGGAGACACATATGCTCCATTTGGGGAATCGGTACATAGCGTATCTGAGGACACCCCTATTTTAGCAAGTACAATCTATTTTAAGTTTACGGTCTGTTTATCTTGTGTCTTAACTTGTATTGACTTTCAAGGCAAGTTGCCTTGTAATTTGTCATGAAAATAATAAAACAGGTGTCTTTATTGTGGTGTCTGTTTTATTTTATTTCAATTTGAAATGCTTGAAAGAGATTGTGAGCCGCATTGCTGCAGCAACGATGATCTGCAATACATATTCAGAGAGAAGTATGTTAAAGCTAGGGTAGGCCATTTTCTGTCCTATTTGTAAAATTCTCTTTAC
The DNA here is from genome assembly GCA_900323295.1 of Molva molva. Taxonomy (NCBI): domain Eukaryota; kingdom Metazoa; phylum Chordata; class Actinopteri; order Gadiformes; family Lotidae; genus Molva; species Molva molva. The sequence continues at coordinate 6,673 of OOFG01094200.1, read as the reverse complement.
ATCCCGACAGCAATCAATCAAATGCTCTAACAAATAATATAACCAGATCTGATATGTGTCTGTCGCGGGCCTGCATTAAGCCCATCCAATCATTTAATTTGGCCCGAACTAAATGATTGGATGGCCTACCTGTCTGTCTTCCCGGCTACCTGCATGCAATCTGCCCATTGGATCAAATGGACATTTGGAGGCTGTCTTGAAGAGCTCATGTGTTCTCTTCACATGAATGGGATGGGGTTCAGCACAAGGAGTAGGGCACACAATCCGGCTTTCAGATCTTCGGCCTTTCCCGGGAAAGATCCCGACGCTTGACCCCAGCTGACGTCGAGGATGTGAGGAAAGATCTTCAAGGACTATTGCACGCTGGCATAATGAAGGAATAACACAGCCCGTATGCATCCCCCATACTTATTGTAAGGAAAAAGAATGGAACCATCCGATTGCGCATTGATTACCGCACCCTCAATAATAGGACTGTCCCAGACTAGGATACAACCCCATGTATTGATGATGCTCTAAATCGCCATGGCTGAGGAGGATAAGGAGGACATTGCATTAATCGGCCCACTAGGGTTCTTCTTGTTTGAGAGGACACCTCAAGGAGTCACAGTGGCTCTGGCCCCCTTCCATGATTGATGGAGAAGGCTGTTGGGGAAATTAAACTCCTGGAAGTCCTGGTTTATCTGGATGACTTTATTGTCCTTAGGAAAACTATTGAGAACACAAGGAAAGACTCCTCATAGTTTTTCATAGGTTGGGCGAGGTAGACCTAACACTATCACAAGACAAATGCAAGTATTGCCAGAGAAAGGTAAGCTACCTGGGACATGTCTCAGCTGAGGGAGTAGCTCCTGAACCAACTACGGTAGTAGCAGTCGCCACCTGTCTGCAGCCCAACGACCCAAAGAGTCTGAGATCTTTCTTAGAGTTTTGTGGGCATTATTGACGATTCATAGAAGGTTATGCGTCCATATATCCATAGCCATATATCTTGCATCTAGATGCTGCTGATTGGCCTTGGTGCCGCCGTACATCAGGAACACCCAGATGGTCTCAGATCAGTCGCTTTTGCAAGCAGGATATTGATTCCAGCAGAAAGAAACTACCCGATTCACCAGTTAGAATTCCTGGCAATCGAATGGGCAGCGGTCGACAAATGTCATGACTATATGTATGGGGCAAAGTTAAAAATGAGAATTGACAATAACCCACTTACTTAAGTGCTCACAACTGCCAAGCTCAATGTTTCCGGACACCATTAGCTTGCTGCCTTCCAACCTGACATTGTGTACCGACCGAGGAGGCTTGATGTTGATGCTGATCTGCTGAAGACGGGAAGCCAGGGGATGACAACAGTCGGGAGAACCTTACACATTCTGGTGTCGAATCTGTCTGCCAGCGAATCTGTAGTCCCGACTCTCCAGAAGATTCCTCCAGATACGTAGATCGGTTATTTCCCCGTTGTATCCATGACATATATATATCTCAATATCAATGTAACAATTTCCAAAACCGCTCTAATCCATGCACAGAAAATCCTACAAGTTCATAAAGGCTGTACAGCAAAAATGATTTGCTGTAAAGATGTATATTCCAGTCTTGAAATGTCAGTAATGAAACATGAGATGGCTGAACTAAAGATGAAAGATGAAAGAAGGATCCTGCAGGAAAGCATCGGTTGCAGAGTTTACTCAATTAGTGCTACCTTCAGAGTTTCGGACCGTTGTACTCGAAGCCATACATCATGACCTTGGACATCTGGGTACAGAGAGAACCAAAACATAGACCAGTCAAGCTTTTCCTGCACAGAACCAGAAAGCTCAGACGGCAACCAGAATCTGGTAGACCAGTATTTAATCACTATGTGCTGCCGGCCCAAATCCATTCTGATCAAAGAGCTCCTGGGGAGGATGGGGATCCAAAACTCAGGCAGCACCCCTTATCACCCTGAGGAGACCCTCAGCCAGAGTGCTTTAATTGCACCCTCTTGTCCATATTCGGGACCATGAACCAGGCAAAGAGGAAGAATTGGAGTCACCATGTAGGCTACTTGGTTGATGCATATAACAGCACCGAGTGTGACGCCATAGGGCCTTCTCCCTTCTTTTGAATGTTCGGCAGAGAAGCAAGACTTTGCGTGGACCTCTCCGGATGGCTGTGAGGAAACTGTTCTCATGACTATGCAACATTAAAGGAAGGCATGATAGGCCTTTCGGCTAGCTGTTGATACTGCGGACCAAAAATCATCAAAGAAATAAGAGGGCGTACGCTGGAGCTCAGCCCCGTCATTTATCATTAGATCAATTACCCAACGTGCCTGTTGTGAAGTACAACCTGAGAATGGAAAGAAATGCAACAAAACCCTTCACCGTGATCACCTTTTGCCAATCAAGCAAATGGTGACAATGACGCAAGAGGACAGACCTAAAGAATCTCGTTAGGCCCAAAACTCCATCTGAAACCCAGAGAAGGTGGCATCACTCACCCATTATCACATCCCAACATGAGATTCCCACCGACTCCATGGATTATGATTATACCCACGCGGTGGAAATAATTAAAAGAAGGCCCAAGACAGCCTTTACAATTAAGTTCCCCAGACAGAGGATGACGATCAACATACTCACCTGGAGGACGACCAATCGGAGGTTAGAAGCTCTGAGGAAGACAAATTGAATATTACTGCTCAAGAGGATGCAGAATCTGCCAATGGTAGCAAAAGCGAGCCCGTTTCCTCTTCAGTCAGAGCCCACACCAGAACAGACCTAAAAGGCCAGTGAAACCTATTGTAAGGTTAACAACTTGGGGTACCTGGCTGGAGTGCGATTAGATGCCATGGGCGTAATAACGGGTATGCGCATGCGCACTTAATCAAGGGCACATATTTAAATTCACCATCAGCGTTTAAAAAAAGTATGCAGTTTACACATGTGGTGGGAGTGGGAGCTGAGGTCTAAGATTTAAGGATATAGCCTGACTACTTCCACCCAGGGAAATACTCACAATATTAGACATACACTAACCCAATAAAGAGCACACAGGTTCGTTCAATGAAAGACGTGTTGTTTCCAGTATCAAAATCTTGCTTGAACGCCTTCTTGGCTCCCGCTGTGAACTTCCCCAGCTGTCCTATCAACACGGAGATAAGCATCACGCACCAATCAAGGAGTCATTTAGGGGACAGCGCCATGGAAACACCATATGAAATACCTGGTTTTCGAATACTCAGCTATCTTCTAGTCAAAGTCGACATAGAGTAGAAATGTTTTCAAAACGCATTTTTAATGTCATAACCATCTTAAATGTTAAATTTTCCACTGAGAATTAAACGAATGTCATCCATTTTGTTTTGGCAGACAGGAACTCGACATCAGAACGTATTGCTGTTTCCTTGACCAGTCGATAGGGGGCGCTGTACCAGCAAACGCTAATATTTTATTTACTATATGTTTTGGGTCATATTGACAAACTTTTCTGTGTTTATGTTGGAGAAGAGGCAGGTTTATTATTCGTTTATTTAACTGGTTAAGTGTGTTGATCTTTTTGGTTTTTGTTTGTAAATAATAATAATATATATATTTTTTTTCTATAAAAAGCCTGTGTGAATTTATTTAATTAAGAAAGATAAGTGCAACTAATTAGTTTATTTTAGTCAGAGAGGACCGGTCATTTGACCCAGGGCGTGGTAAAAGTGCTTCATCTATAACAACCCATGACTGTGATTTAGGTCTAATGTCCCTTTGTAAGCTGTTCAAACGTTACTGGTTGACACTGAGGTTAAAAATGTTCTACAACTTTAGATTGATGGGAAAATGTTGGTTTGATTGTATTTTGGTTTCTCAGCAGAACTGCATCAACCACAATACAGTACACAGTAAAGTACTGGCTGATTTCATTCCCCAGAGCACCTCGATGAGAAGGAGGAGGAAAGAGTGGAGAGATCCATTCGTCCTTATGCACTCCCTATAAAACTTGCGAAAGTCAAGAATAAAATATAAAAAATAAACCCAAGAAGAAAGGGTTACAATTAAAGCAAAAGTATGTAATCAGGCCTTGAATAAATGATTTTGCTGTCCTTACTTCATCTGAGTTTGTCTTTATTCAGCTTTAGGTGTACAAGAAGCTCTGCCTTAAGCTTAACGGGAAAGCAAACTTGAGCAAGCAAGTTGTTGGTTTGATTAGTAATATTTGCCTATAACAAATGTGGATACATTTGAGCTGTTTCCTCTTACAACTGGTAATTTGCTCGTCTAAATTCACTGCTATAACTCACTGCTATAAGAATAAACTTACAACAATATTAAGTTCAGCACAAGTATAAAGAAGCAGGGAAACCTGAGACTAGAATTCGGATTATATAAAAAAATATCATAATTCTTTTTACTGCACCCATTAATACAGGTAATATAAAAGTTAGATCCAACAAGCATTCAAGAAATAACAATTCAAATAAAAAAAGCTGTAAGACAGAGACTATACAAAGATATACGGTTTGTAACCTTGTGTAAGTCATAAAAAATGTGATAATAAAGTTGATAGTAAACAGCAAATGAATACAGAATAAGTGACATGATACATCGGCTTACATAAACTCTTGGCTTATGTAAATGCATAAACCCTTTTCCAGTTAAGAGTTTCTATTATTACAAAGTTTAGGAGAGGAATGTCTGTTGAAAATGAGTCTGCAACTCTATTCATTTCTTAAATTGTACATATTTTTTAATGTTTAAAAGACTTAATTAATAAAAGAATAAACCTGCAGAAACCCATCCTGGCAGCATGCCAGAATTCCTCAGCTGCTCAAACAGGGTCGATTTACATCGCTATATGTTCTGCATACATCACATTTATATTTACCTATTTTTGATCATGTGGGAATTAGCCTTATGTTCTCAAGGCAACACATATGTACAGCTTATCTGTGGACCAAGGGGCGTTCCTCAGAGCCTTAAATGGACAGTTCCGGAATCAGTGGGGATAATAAATAGGGGTTCTTGAGGGGCCAATAGGTATCAACACTGTCTCACCTGCCGGTTAGTAAGATGTCTGCCTTGAAGTACACTCTGAGCCTGCTGGCTCTCCTCGTGGTCTCCGCCTGGGCTGAGGTAATAACTCACATTTTTCTAATAGATACATGTCCATTTCTTTTGAACTGTTAGCTTTGTTAACTGTTTGTACTTAGACATTTATGTAGCCGTATCTCATCGGCCAATGTTTGAGTATTGATTAGAATTTACTCTTGGATCCAAGCTTGTGACAATGACCACGTGTTAATATCATGGGCCAAATTCAAAATGTCCTATCATCTAACCATATTTGTGGTTTGTAAAAACATTACCCTGCAGTAATTCTCGAAGGATCACTGACTTCCCATCTGTGTTTGGGCTCATTATAGGAACGCTCGGTTTCTGAGCTCCTCTGGGAAGCTAACAAGGATGTCGGTAGGTATAGCCAAGCCAAAGTATATTCAGATCAGTGTTTCCCTGTTTCCCCAATATGTTTACACCATAGAAACCCACAGATCCCACCCCAGGCCATATCCATGAAAGAAATGAGTAGTATAGCTTAGCAGCCGTTTTTGGTGCCACAGCATACGTACTGGATGGTCTATCTAGGGCACCTAAACTAGGCCAGTAGGATTCCACATGTTTGTGGAAACCCATCTGCCTTTCATTTCTGCTCAGAAATAGAGAAATAAGAACTATAATACTTGTATAAGTAATAACTATAATACCATATCTATTTAATATTATATTAATATTAATCTTAATTATATTTAATATTAATATTATTTCTAATATTATTCTTAGAAATAATAACTACAATAATAACTAATAATAACTATAAAACATAAACATACTTTAAATCCAATTGAGTTGGTCATATTGTGCTGCATAGCTTGACACTAAATTACTTTTGGTGTTAGGAATAGTTTGGTGGTAGCCCCCTCTATCTCTCACACACACACACACACACACACACACACACACACACACACACACAGAGTTTGGGGGTCTTGGAAACACTATATAAATGCATTTTATTCTTCTTCGTATTATTAGTCCGCACTGAGGACGAGCCCTATGTGGTGGACGACATCGCCTACGACAGCGAGATGGAGAGGAACGCCGACCCCTGCACCTCCCGCGGGTGCATGTGGGGGAAGTCGAGCGACGGAAAGGTCTACGTGCCCTACACCATCTCCGGCCAGTACTGTAAGTACCTGCTCACACACCACCCCGACTAGAGGTCCACTCATTTTATTGGTAAAATAAAAGGTTAAAACATTTGACCCAGAACTCCATGTAAAAGCCCAGAGTATTCAAACTATTTAAATAACAAACGTTTGCTTATTTTATTAGGATCATTATTTCACTTTAAAAGTGACATAATATGTCATAAAAATATATTTTTTCCCCCTTGAGTACAAATAGTTCAAGCACAGCTGAACATAGATTGAGATTCACTTGAGACTCACTTGAATGACTGAATGTCAAACTGGAAGGGTGGACCTCTCCTCCAACGACCTCTGATCATGACTCCTCCCACATCTCTGCAGCCTCCCGCGAGCTGTCAATCATCAACCGCGGCCTGCAGTCCTTCTCTGGCTTCTCCTGCATCCGCTTCGTCAAGCGCAGCAGCCAGAGGGATTACCTCAGCTTCCAGTCCCTCA
>OOFG01094189.1:0-12439 GCA_900323295.1 Molva molva | reverse complement strand
CGGGGTGTGGTCTACATTGTTTACATGCACAAATACATCGCTGAACATGTCTGCTTACTTATGTCATTATCTCCAGCGACTTACAATGGCACACACACACACACACACACACACACACACATACACACATAAACTCACACACACACACACACATGCTGACAAAGTGTCCGCACGCACGAGAGAACACACGTAACCTACGCAGACGCACGACGCGCGTGTGTCTCCTATTTTGGCCCCTTGCATTGTTGTGACGGGACGGGGAGAGCTGGCCCCTGGAAGGAGACAACAGAGGACAGTTAAAAACGAGCTGCAACATAATGTTTGACAGAATCAGAGGCTCAGAAAGTAGATGCTACAAGCCGGCTGAAAATGGCGATTTCCAAATAGAACAGAAAAAAGAGCGAAGATGTTCTATATGTGCCCTGCGGTCAGATGCACAACACAATCAATAAAGAACATTTCGTGTCAAATAAAAATGTTCAATTAAAGAAAATATTTTAATGAAGTCGTTAAACTTGATTTGGACAGAGAGTTTCCCAAATTTCAGTTTTCAAATGGACGAACATTATCAAGAGAATGTCTCCTTTTTATTAAATCTGACATCCTGATAATTTGGCTGCGGATGTAAAATAATTATCATAATAGCCGTAATTAAAAGCAGGCTAACAATGCCATTCATTTGTCCTAGCGTTGTACTACTGGCTGCCCCCAAATGCCGTCACTTATTCATTCAATTAGCTGCATTTCGAAAATCAGTAAATAAAATAATAATAACTATATACATATATGCTCACCGAAAACACTCGGTCTTTAGAAATCTTGTGAGTTTTTCGAGGTTTTGAACATATAGGCCTACATACACCATACACCATCTTATAAAAATACATAGTCCTATTTGCAAATATTACATCGCCCTTTAATTGTATGGACCGATATATTATAAATAGGGTACTGACGTTGCTAAATTGGATTGCTATTTTATTTTTTTTGAATTTATTTTTTATATACATATATTAAATACGAAACAACGTTTTATTTAGGCAGAGGGGATTTTGGGATGAGTTCCCGTCTTTAAAATGATTGAATAAATAAAAAGAGAAGTCTAACAATACAGTAGTAGGCCTGTAAGCCAACTGAAGGCAGCCCGTGCCATCGCTCGTGGAGATCTCGTGGTGTTTCTGTATCTTTAGAGGTGTGAACAGTGCAGCAGCAGCAGACTCCACTCTATTTAGGAGCACCGGCTTGGAGGACGCGCTCAAAGTCTTCCATCGACGTTTACACTGGGCATCGTAGCCTCCTGGCTGGGTGCCTCTAAAAACACTGGCTAGGCCTACCCGTGCTATTAATATTATTATTACTATAGTCTAATTGGAATTTGAGTATGCGTCATTTCGGTCTCAATTATAACTGCTTGTTATAGGCTATCCCAGGTTAGACCATTTGTTTCCTTCCATTTCCACTATCCCCTTTCGCTACCGCTATTTACAGTTCATCTTTGTTAAGTAGGCTATAGTTCGGCGGCCTGGATTAGAAGGCGATATTTGGTTTAGGTGATGTTGGTTTCATGACCTTTCTCCTGCATTTTATCCGCTGTGTCTGTTGTTGTCGCGATGCAGCGTGTCCCCCTAACGGCCTTATGTCGTATTGAGACAGTTTATTATTCTGAAAGGTTTTGTGGGCCTTAAGCCGGATACATGTGCGCTCAAACGTCAATCTCATTAACAAACCGCGGAGGTATAAAAGGGGATTTATGAGGCTTCAAAAGATCCCAGGAAGGACTGGGTTTGGGGTTTGGTGTGTACTTATATCAGCCGTTATGCCTTTCACACCACACTGCAACTCTGAGATGTTTGAAAGCATTTGGACCCTGGTTGCACCTGTCTTCATAGCGCCTGCCCCCGCGAGATATGTGCACCGAAAGGGCTTAAAATAGAGTGGAACCGTTTGTTATAAATGTCATCAGAAAACACATGTTCCCGTTATGAAAAAAAAAAACGGGGGACCTGAGCGGTCTTCCATTCGATGAACTGACGATTGCCACATATCTTTGTTTTCGATAAGTTAGCATGCCCGTGCGTGTAACAAACCGACAAGTTGTATTTGGATTTCAGCAGGTATTAATGATAATATGGTTAGGGTTTAGAAGTAGGCCTACCGTCTGATGAATGTGACTTTTGTCCCAGGGGAGAAAGATCCTCACTAAGAAGGAGTTATTAGAGGATCCAGAAAGATATGGGTCGCGTGGCCACGTTTTTTATTTTCAATTCAGTTTAAATAGCCTAACATCGAAAACAGAAAAACAGTAAACTTGAAATCATCCAAGGATTAACGATCAAAATGCATGCAGATTTTTTTAAATATAACAATATCGTAGCTAATTACCCTTAAGCCCTCTCAACAACTGAAGCGAAATCCCTCAATAATTAAATATACAAATCAATAAAAAAAAAAACTAGGATAACTATTAATGCAATCAAGTAAGCACACAATAATAACATAGTCCTACGGTTATTATAATTATTATATTATAACAACAATAGTGCAAAATGATTACTTAATGAATAATTGCTAATAACAATAGAAGGCCTATGCTGTGCTGGGGATATACCAATTATTATAATTACAAAACTATTATAATATTATAATAATATTAATAAAAATAATTATTATCATTATAATTACTAGAATTAGTATTGTTGTTATTATTATTATTGTTATTATTATTATCAAATAATAGTACAACGTTGATATATAAATCCCAAACAAATGACGCTTCATTTATTAAGGCGTATTAAATGAAGGATAGAAAACGCTAAAAAGTGGGAATATGTTGTTAAAAAAGACACGAGGACAGTATGAGTGTCAAAGGAAAGACACTCATTTGAAAATCATTTAACGAAATGGACTATAAAATATATTATCTTGCATAGGCTATAATGGGTAAATTAGTAACATACTTCATAATATACACATATTGTGTTCTATTAATTATTCTTGACTAGGGGCTATTTCTACTGGAATAGTAGGTTATATTACTAAATATTTATGCTAAACGAAATACAAAGGGCCTTATTATTGTTATCAACCTTGTCAAATTGTGGAGAAGCAACATTTTCTCACACGACACAGGAAACGTTTACATAGTCCTGAATTACATTCGACATCCCTTTCAGGCCACATGCACGGCTCACCTTCATGGTTGTGAATGAATGGTCTGTTAACATTGACTCGATGCCGCATTTCCTACTTTTTCAAATGCTAAAACATGCAATGATCGCGGTCGTTAACACCTCTTGCAAATTCCTTAAGAAAGTCTTTATTCCTTCCATTGTTGCAGCTCAAATATTCTTCTCAGCATTGGCTAATCCTGCAGGAACAAATAGACTCGATTCATTCTGCAGTTAGCGATTTCAATTCCGTGTCTTCAAAATAAAATAAAGCTATCGAGCTATTACACGAAATAAGCAAATACAAAAATGTTTACACGCGTCAAAGAAACATTTAGATTTTATCATTAATGCGAAATGTTTGCAAGCCAAAACGAAATAAACATCTTATACACGTGACATGCAAACCAAATATATATATAAATATAAATTAAAGAGCATAAACCAACTAAGAAACGTGATTTAATTTAACTTATCTGTCGTCGTTTTCATTCGGTCGCTTTTGAACACGTTTGTATAAGCAAAGTTAAGATTTTGGTTTTTAATGCGCATTAGATCTTTCAATCATACAAGCCAATTTTCTCTGCCCCCCTCCGCCCCTCCTCCTCCTCCGCCGTTAAATGGTCTATGACGGACGAACACTGGCAGGAATCAGCGTGCAGCATTGCTGTTGTCCTATTGTTGACAAATCCGTGAAACAACTTCAGTTTGCATGCTTTAACGGGAGGGGGCTGTCTGACGTCAGCCAATCACGTGGCCGGGACTGATAGTATATCTTATAGTGGGAAAAGTAATCTATCAGACAGTCCTTTAAAAGCTTTAAAAGCGCGTGTCATCTTGACTCCGCACTCAAAAACGCAACTCCTCGGGAAATATACAGACTGAGAGGAACATCGGAGCGGGAAGTCACGACCGGCACCAAGTGAGGAAGAATACGAAAAAAAGAGACAAGACCACTTGAAGCGTACTGAACTGGGTGGAGATATTTTCACAAGTTGAAGTTTCTAGTGACTGGCTTGGCTTGGTACACGGCTCTGACCTGCATTTAGATTTTGTGCGACATCCGATCTCTTGACGGGGCGAACCATAATCTCTACCAGAGCCTGTGCGCACCCACCACCACTCACCCACCATCTCACCCAGGTCGGTCACTTTTTTTGGAGCTTCGGTTTAAACATTAGTAAGCTGTGAGATGACACTGTCTGGCGGCAGCGACAGAGCCAGCGACATGTCCGGCCAGACCGTTCTCTCCGCCGAGGACGTAGACATCGACGTGGTGGGAGAAGGAGACGACGAGGGCATGGAGCGCATGGACAGTGACTGCGACAGCTCGGGTGACGGTATCATGCGCGACCTCCGAGGAGGAGGTGGAGACGACGAAGAGGTCGACGAGGAGATCGAGGTGGAGAAGGAGGAGGAGATGCGCTCCGGCGGGGGGAGTCCGTGCTGCGAGAGCTCCGGTGAAGGAGAGACGGGCACCGTGAAGGGAGAGGGCACCGACCAGAACGGAGCCTCGGGAGGCGCCATACAGAAGCCAAAAAACAGCCTGGTAAAGCCTCCGTACTCCTACATCGCTCTCATCACCATGGCGATCCTCCAGAGCCCGCAGAAGAAACTAACCCTCAGCGGGATCTGTGAGTTTATCAGCAACCGCTTCCCTTACTACCGGGAGAAGTTTCCCGCCTGGCAGAACTCCATCCGTCACAACTTATCACTCAACGACTGTTTCGTCAAAATCCCCCGTGAGCCCGGGAACCCAGGGAAGGGCAATTACTGGACCCTGGACCCGCAGTCGGAAGACATGTTTGACAACGGCAGCTTCCTCCGGAGAAGGAAAAGGTTCAAGAGGCATCAGCCAGACATACTTAGGGACCAGACGGCGCTCATGATGCAAAGTTTTGGGGCATACAGCATCGGCAACCCATACGGTCGGCACTACGGAATTCACCCTGCTTATTCACACCACGCCGCCCTACAGTACCCCTACATGCCCCCGGTCGGCCCCATGCTCCCCCCGACCGTCCCGCTTCTGTCCTCCGCGGAACTCAACAGGAAGGCGTTTAACTCGCAACTCAGCCCGAGTCTTCAAATGCAGCTCAACAGCTTGAGCACGGCGTCCATGATTAAATCAGAGCCGACGAGTAGACCGTCCTTCAGTATAGAGAACATCATCGGCGTTTCCAGCACTTCTTCGTCGAGCGTGGCACAGACTTTTCTGCGACCCCCTGTCACCGTTCAGTCGGCTTTGCTGAGCGCCCAGTCACTCTCTCTCACGCGGTCAGCTGGTATGGCGCCGATTCTCAGCGTGCCGTCAAATCTCCTCTCGGGACAGTTTTTACCTTCAGCCGCAGCAGTGTCCAAATGGCCATCTCAGTGACTTTAAATAACACTCTTTATTTTTTTATACAGAGACTACAGTATTGTTTGGGGACGAAACACGAATGAAAAAGACAGCACTGGACTTTATAGCCACGCAAATACTTAAAAAGACAAAGAAAAAAGGAAATATTTATGTACAGGTAATATTTGTAAATATTTGTAAAACAAAAAAAAGGATTTTACATGTGGGTATTTTATCTGTTTCTTTTCGAAATGCACCATCTGTTAGATGGGCGTTTAGTGATATCATTGTTTCGTTTTTTTTTTGTATGGGGGACAAATTATAATTGGACTAAATAATCAAGTTGTGCTTCCTTTAAGAAAACGAACGAGCTGAAAAGCAGACTGTTTTTAAATACAAATGTAGCGTAATTCTATGTAGCTATACTGTGTTGTAAATTTGATTCATTTGTAAATAAATCTAAGAGAATTGACATCTATTTTCCCTACTGACGTTCTCAAATCCTTGCAGTAACATATTTATTTTAATTTAGAAAACTACACAAGAATACTATCATAGCATATTATACGCCTACGTGTTTTTATTATATAATTGTTGATTATATTTAAAAGTGTCATAAACTGGCTTAACAAAAACCTATCGATTAATTTGGTATTGTAATTTATATTCATGATCGTATCCAGTTGATAAAGGTAATCCATCCAGTTACCTTTATCAACACATTCAATATAAGAGTGCTTTAACATTGGATTATTGGATTTGATTATATTATAACAGGTAATTATTTTCTGTGACAACTTTAAAACAAACAAAAAATATAATATTGTTTTATCTATAATAATATTATTATTATTGTTATTATTATTATTATATTATTTTAGAATTCAAGCGCTACTTATATTTTTGAAGTCTCTTTATTTTTTAATATAGAGTGAGAAGACAATGATTATGCGTTCTAGTTTTCAATCAAAACAATGAAGCCTAAGAGAACATAAAATCGTCAACAAAATGTATTTAGAAAAAATACATCAGACGTTCATCTGATGTCAAAAATTAACAACAAACAAACAAACAAACAAACAAGCAAACAAAAACCCAGTTCATATCGTATTTCAAGACTTGGGCTCCCAGGCTATTATGAAAGTAACAGTTAGTTTCGCAGTTGTGTCTGCCTAATCACTTTTACACAAACAGCAAATGGTGATCAGGGGCGCGCGCTATATTTATCTGATACCCATGGGAACAGAACAGGGCACTCTCTCTCGCTCATTTCTTCAGAACAGGGCTCTCTCTCTCCTCTTCATTCCAGAAACCCAAGTAGCTGCTGATGCAGCGAGAGCCTCTTAATATCCCCGAAGAGCGCGGGAGGCCATTCCATCACTGACTCCATATTATTATTAGTATTAGTATTATTCTCAAGACATTATTAGACATAGCCTGTGTTCTAGACGCAAGATTGTTATGCATTGTACAGCAATGTGCCCCGGGTGTTTTGGCTCTAGGGCACGGATAGCCTAATCGTTTTACGGTTGCTGTTGTTGTGGTTAATGTTGTGTTTTTTTTACATTGCCAGATAGACGTTTCCTCTTAATTTAGTTTCGTCGAACTCTTACTAAGGGGGACATGTGTATGCCTAATTGTAGGCGTATAGGTGTACAATGAAAACTATTTATGGGTTTATTGAGGCTTGATTTTTTTCTTCAAGCCTAACTTGAAAATGTTGTATTTCTGGGAAGACTGGGAGATAATTTCAAAGACCTGTTTTAACGATAGCATTTAATAATTTATGCCTATTCTATATGAAATATAAATTAATTATGTACGCTACAGCAAAGCCCACATATCACATAATTAATGATCAAACATAAGTATTTGTTTGAAGTATTAATATGCATCAGCTCTCGTCAGTATGTCTTGCTCATCAGTGACTTTAGGTCTGAAAGACAGAAAAGGAAATCTTGACATGGCAAAGATTGAAACCGCTAGGGGGCGTCTACTGAGACCCATAGTTATTCAAGGCCTAACAAGACATGTAGGCCTACATTATACCTATAGAAAAACATAACAGTTAATTGTGCGGACTCAGAAACAATGTAGGCCTGCACCTCATAAAGGACCACTGCTTTTATTGTAATTGATTAATGGAGTGGATCAATAGCAATAGGCTACGTTCTTTTTAAATAGAAGAAACTTGTGGCTCTTATTTTAGCAGCGGTGTCTGGGCTGTCAAGTGCAAGGTTGACCCTGCTGAAGTAGGCTTTCTTCACCTGGCGTCATTAGGTTAAAATACAGATTGACAAAGACTCAAGCAGGTTTTCGTTATTTTCTATTTACTGTACTATAATTAAGAGAGCATAATATTTTTTCCTATCCTAATTTCTGCCCAAAATAATGCATAATTAAAAATGGCGCATAATTGATTGGTTTCAGGTTATTCTCCCAGGGGAAGTACACAGAGTTAAAATAATACAATAATTCTCAAAGTAACAAAATTGCGTTATCATATTACAAGTGACTGGCGACAACCACGCAAACAGCTGCCCACTTAGATAGGCTACGATCCATGTTATATCATCTGCGGCCATGCCGCGTTGAGACCAAATGTGGTAGCCGCCTACCTTGGCTACTTTTGATGTTGTTGAAAATGTTCCTGTCAAATTTTACCAAAAAAAAAAGAAAATTACAACACGAAAAACGATAGACCCGGCAGTTCTATTGTTAGGCTAGATATACGATCCTTATTATGATTATTTTGCAAATGACAAAATACCTAGTTAAGGTTTGCTAATTGATGCGTCAAATATACCTATAGGCCTATACTATAACTCCACGTGTTTCAGGAGAAGGTGTTGCCAATAATGAATGGGAAATAGGCCTATTGAAATTACATATTCAGGAATGATTTTTTTGTAGCCTATGTCAAATCTCTCTTCCAAGATTAGTTGATAGATCATATCGCTATGGAGTCAGTCATTCAATTATATGAAACCACATTCAATGATTAAGCGCCTTATCCCTATTGTTATTCTGTGTGGTTTGGGTTAGCCTATAGCCCACATTTCATTGTAAATCTCACATAAGATCTGTGCTTGGTTGCCGCTAAGAGAAGATGTAGCAAAGAGGGTCACCTCTATCCCCCTCATTGGCTAACTGAGTTATGCTGATAAGTGCAAAATTATTCAAATGATTGTGTAAGAAAATTGCATGGTTGCATGCAACCTAATAATCTGCTAAAGGGGATAATCTTCTCTTTCATTGCAAATAAAGTAGTAGTCTAGCTAGCTTATAAAATGGGCTAATTGAAGCAACTCGACCAGCCCTATTCTGATTAAAACGTTGACATTGCTCTAGGTTCATGTGTAAATTTAAATAGGATAATTTAGGCCTACTACAGCAACATTTTTGTGCAAAAATGCTACCTTCTACCGCAGCAATTTTCTTTGGTTAATTGTTCGCCTGTAAACTCAAATAAGCCTCATTGCAAACAATTTATATAATAGGCTTCACGATACAATATACGCTATTTTAATTTTAATTTCCCAAATAACATCACTAATCTAAATTACATTAGTTACACATTTTCCATACCTAATATTTATGTGTAAAGGTGCTTGAAGTGTGAGTGGCTCTATGCAATATTTACTGTCTGTGTTCCACAGCAGTAGACAAGGTGAGACATTTTCAGAGCTGCACTGAAATGCATTCTGGGTGATCAGAATTTACAGGTAAAAATGTCCAAGATGCATTCAATGCATTAAAATTAGATTCAAAATATACATATATGGGCGCACGCATGCTGGCGCGTACACTCACACACACACACACACACACACACACACACACTCAAACAAACACATACACACACATACATACATACTCACACACACACACACACACACACACACACAAACTCACCCACACACACTCACTCACGCTGGGAGGCCAGGGATGTATGATCACTATTTGTTTGTGTAGTGTGAAAACAATCCAAGAAGTATTCATGGGCTAGCTGTCAGGTTGTCATAGAAACAACGACTCCCGTGACAACCAGACACATTGTACTTATTTCACCTTGTGAATGACATACAGCCAAATACATGCATACAGCACACACCAACTCCTTCTTCCTGCTTTACCATAGAGCAACTGTCCACAGCTAGATTGCACATCACTGGCCAATATAGCCAGCCAGCCTTGCCAGTATAGATACCTAGTGTCTATTTATTATAGTAAATATAAAGAAAATATTCTAGGAAAGCTAGACACATTTACAGCATTTCCATAGCAAGTGGGCTGAGTTCATGGCAAAAACAAATATTAAGATGTATGAGATGTGATTGCATTTAGTCTATTATTCATAATTGTTTAGTTATTTTTCAACAAATGCATGCCATGGTGCATATACATACCGACTAGCTTTCATGCTATCTATCTTAAAAGTTGGTCTCTGTCCAAAAACAACTAAAAACAACTTTGTCTTTCCATGTTTGCAACTTTGACCGTAGCTCGGCATGATTGACTACAATGTCATTGGTGAACAAGGCCCAAGCCTCCTATTGCAACTGAGTCACCTTACAACACACAAGCTATAGGCTTCTCCAGGCACAGATAGCAGACAGTAAATGTAGGTACAGCAGTTACTGAATATTTAAAAAGGCATAGAGATGAAGCAATAAATGACAAAGTAAAGCTGGTGTTCCTGGGCATTAATAACTAATGGGAACCCGTGAGTTATAGGCTGCTCTAGTTGTAATGAAAGTGTCATTGCAAATCAGCAGTCCGCCAAGGTTATTATTATTTATACATAATTGATGGCGGAACCACAAGGTACATGTCACACCCTGCGACTGCTAACACCTTGGGAACAAAGATGATCGAAGTCAACAGAAGAAAAGGTCACAAAGGAGATGTTGCCCCCCAGGCTTAGATTTACCCCAGAAGAGCCACTGAGGGGTTATAACCAAATACTTACATGCAGTTACAAAAATGAGTTACACAATGGTAATGACACCATTTGTTTTCCTGATTATAAGTTGTAATTCTCAAAACTCTCATATCTAAGGATAAGATAAAATTGTACCTTATTTATCGTTAAGACTGTGAAGTTTAGGATAATTTATATTTGGTTACACATACAATGACAAAAATAAACGTTCTTTCATGCCTTTCATGTCATGATTTGTCATCAGGGAAAGGTTTTCCATTTTGAACTGAAAGACCATCCACATACTCAAATGGACTTATGATTATGATTATTACAATAATGCTTATAATCCAAAATATTATTATTATAAGTAGTAGTAGTAACAGTAGTATTAGTAGTAGTAGTAGTAGTAGTAGTAGTAGTAGTAGTAGTAGTAGTAGTAGTAGTAGTAGTATTGCCGTTGTGGTTGTAAACATTAGCCTACTTATAGCTGTAAAACCACTTTCATGACTGCGGGACAATAAATGTATTACTGCCACCCAATACATCCCTGCATGTGTGCATGCTCACACAGGAAGCCATGAATATTTCTGCCCCAGTTGACTTGAACGCCTCTAAAAGCACAACGGTAACGTCATCGCCATGTGTCGAATCAGAGGGCGTTACGCATCCTTTTATCGGTGACGTTTCAGGAAACGCAAACATTCCAAAACAATATTATATCCGAATAAATCAATTTGGACCGTTAGTGTACAGCCAAACGCTACAGTAAATCAATCTGAAATGGAAACGTGTACTCTAGTATCGATGTCTATTCTACTTGGTGTTCTTGTGAGATGGGGAGTTTCATTAAATTCATATTCAGGTAGGACGAGGTCAACATAGTGATGGCATGTTGCACCCTTCAGATTAAACAGCTGCAGTACTGATTGTTTTCTACATACGTAATACAAGTATTTTACATATAGAGAGGCACCGCAGGTAACTGTAATTAAAATGTATCAACCAACCTGCATCTTTTTTTTGGTAAGGTTTCAGACTGTCTGCTTTCTTTACTGGAGGAGTTGGAGGACTATTAAACGTTAAGTTGTTATCTATCAACAATGCACACATGCCTAAAATATGCGTATTTTTTTCAGGTGCAGGTAAACCACCTATGTTTGGAGACTATGAGGCACAAAGGCATTGGCAAGAAGTGACGTACAACCTGCCCATACAAGAATGGTCTGTATAGGTCTGCCTCTTGAGTAGCTCAAGAGAGTTTTTTGTAATTTGGTTAGTGCATGAAAACTTTAAGTGATTCATTAATACACAGGATCAGATGTTATAATCCCTTGTGCCAAAATCCAAGGAAAACACATGTTCAGAAACCCCTGTCCAAACCAACCTTACAAGCACGCTGGCTACCAAACTACCAACCAAAAACACGAGACAACTAGCCCAACTAACAGCAGTAAATACATCAGTACACAGTACGATGTACCTATCCTATGGCTATCACAGCCTAAAAACAGCAATGCCACCTTCAACAGACCCAGGCTCCGTTTAAGTGCGAGCTCCAGGTAGTGACAATGCCCCCTGACCAAATCAACCTTATAAGCACGCTAGCTACTAAGCTACCAACCAAAGGTGAAAAACACGAGACAACTAGCCCAACTAACAGCAGTAAATGCAGCAGTATGCAGTAAGCAGAATGTCATTGGGGTTATCAAGTGGGCACCATTGTGCTGTTTTGCACAATACCATTGTGCTGTTTTGTTGCCCAAAAATTTAATCAAAACCAAAACAATGAATTCCCAATTAAAATATATTCAATCAAGAGTGATAATATAATAACAAGGTCATCTATTAAGATAACTATACTGCTTCTCTTTAATGGAAGATAGTATAATAGCCATATCCCTGTGGAGAGAGAATAAGATGTGGTCATAATGTGAGCACGACTAAGTGTCATTACAATAACAGTAAAAGTTATGTGTGCAGTGAAGTCACTATGGGAGCTATGGG